>JACCPG010000019.1:53457-66905 GCA_016069955.1 Drepana arcuata
AGTAGTTGGTACGTGAAAGAGTAACAAACAAACTTACATTCACATTTATAATATTATATTATAATATTATTACTTATCATTATAATATATTAATTATAATATTATTAATTATTATTATTTATTATTACTTATTATTAAGTACATATGTTAGTGTTTTATGTTACAAGCTTTATGAGATTTTCAGTAAGAAAGGGTCATAAGACTATTAACAATTTTCCTTTTGGGTTCAAAATATATGATATATGATATATGATAGGCAGTAAGCACTAAGACGTAGGTAGAGGTGTGTAGAATTCACTCTGTCTTTTCTTTGTGATGGATGTCGAGCCTGGTATCGAGTGATATCGTATAAGGATTTTCTGTCGATATTTTCCTTTATACACGTAAAGCTGGTGTGAAAATCATTTAAATCACGAACTTGTTCGTGTTTGTGTTGTGTGCGCCATAAATTGAAAAGTTGGCGTAGAATGCTCGTAAGGAAAAAAAAGGACAGTAATTTATAATATCTTTTATTTAAAATGTTCACTATCACGCATGAGACACAAAAATATTTAGCAAACCTAATTCACAAGTATATCGTTCTACGACCATGAACACTCAGGAATCAGAAGTACATTTCATTCTAAAAATAGAACTGGCATTTTTGCCAATTTAAAAGTAACGTAAATTCACTTTTACAACTATATATCTAGGCATACTTATATACTCTAGAACTAAGTATACAGGTTTCCAAACAAAATTACACTTTATATTGTAGATCATAAAGCATGAAACAAAATAAGCAGACTCAAAACAAATAAATAAAAGGTACATATCCCAGCGCAGTGGTTAGTCACACCACGAGCTTTACGGTGAAGGAAAACATCGAGAGGAAACCTGCATACGTCTGAGAAGCAATTCAAAGGCGTATGTATCTTTATTCGCTATCTATCACGTTGGCACCTAAAATATCTCTGGCGGAAAGTGTGTATGTGGGTACTATCTATATACCTCTGCCTACCCTTTCGGGGACTCTTGTAGGTGGAGAAGTATCATAAAAATATTAGTGTCTTAATTTGTTTGGAATCCTGTATAATATGTATTGCTTCATAGATACTCAATTACGAGTGAATTCACTTAATAATTAAATACAAGATATTAATTACGGTGTGCGGGATGTCTCAGAAAATAGAACAGTTGTCTTCTCGGAGTTATGGGGTGTTGTGAATATATTCTCATGACGATGCAATCGAACAAGATTTCCAAAGTTAGAGTTAGTTAGAAATACAATAATAATAAATAATATAATATCCTCACACCTTCCCACAAGGGTCCCGAAGGAGTAGGCAGAGGTGTATAGGTAATATCCATACACCCACTTTCCGCCAGAGATATATTTTTGGGTGCCAACGTGACAGATGGCGAGTCCATCGCCGTTACTCAAGCACAACTATACATACGCCTTTGAATTGCTTCTCAGACGTATGCAGGTTTCCTTTCGATGTTTTCCTTCACCGTAAAGCTCCAGCATCCCTATAGTCTAGTGTAAGTGTGCAACCTTCCACTAATGTTTGAGTATTATCAGTACACAATGATTACCTATGAGTGCACACGCACACTACAATTAATATACTCGGATCATACCCCCTCCTGCGACTAGAAATTGGTGGGGCGCGTCTTCACTGCGGTACATTAAATATATGTACGGCTTCCATCGAATAGAACCTGGCTGGAGGCCCAGGTCCCGCCATTGACCGGTTAAGTAGCAAAAGTTCCCGGAACTCACGCTACGAGAGACAATACAAAAAAAAAACGAATAGAAAATTTTTCGTGATTTTGTTATTTATGTAATAAATACGAGTCCATACAATATGTATGAAGGTACATGTTTAGTGGAATAATACTTATTTAATTGGGGTTGTAGTTACATTACCTTATAATCTATTTACAATAATGTGATCTAAAACATTTATAATACCTTCGTTTCTATAAATTAGATCTTTGCTATGTCAATATTAATAAAAAAGTTTTTATATTGTAATTTTCATGATGAATCTAAATAAAAAAAAATGAGTATGTATATTATCCGATAACTATTTCTACTGCGCATACATCCTACTTGCTAAATAACTTTGGTAGTAGTGTTGTGAATTCTAGTAGTGCTATGAGTTCTAGTAGTAGTGGTGTGAGTTTTAGTAGTAGTGGTGTGAGTTTTAGTAGTAGTATTTTGATAAGTGATGGTAAGCGATTACGCTTACCATCAGATGAGACGTTTGATTGATTGCCACCTTTGTAGTGTAAAAAATATATAAAATATGCATATTTTATATATAATAATATATCCTCACGCCTTCCCACAAGGGTCCCCGAAGGGGTGGGCAGAGGTGTATAGGTAATACCCACACACCCACATTCCGCCAGAGGTATATTAGGTGCCAACGTGATAGATGGATGCAGGTTTCCTTTCGATGTTTTTCTTCACCGTAAAGCTCGTGGTGTGACTAATCACTGTACTTAAGTTCAGAAAAAACTCATTGGTACAGTGGGGATTCAAACTTGCGACCTTTGCGTCGCAGGTAACTGCTCGAACCACTCGGCCACCACGGCTTTTTATATATCAACGGCCATTTATTATTGTAAGCTCAATTAAATGTTTATGAAATGTGTCATCTATATTATAATAATTATACATAATTATATCTATATGCCCTTTTCAATAGAACCTACCCTTTGGTGTTTACATCCTTTTGTTTATGTAAATATCATCTACTTTACATATGTAAATACTTCTTTATACATACACATATATTAGTACCTATTTATTTATAATAAAAAAAAATGGTTATCTATATGTACATTAAAACCACAATAATCAATGAAACTGAATCACGTTGACCAAAGAGTAATCTGTGTTAGGAACGGACGCGATAAACGCACTGAAAGGACAACTATCCATCTATGTTTAAATAAAAGTACCTGGATGACCGAGCTTAGCTCGGTATTTTTCACATTTATATTATTTCCTGAGATTATTTCGTACGAATGACATACTTATGACAACCAAACACTCATTGATTACAATGTATGCTGTCTCATTGGCTTAAAGTTTGTTGTTTAGCAACGATTTATTGTTGCTGTGTCGGTAAAGAAGTGGGGAAATTCATATTCTAATGAAATTGTAGGAGATTTTCATTTCCTAAAAACGCGGATAAAACGAGTTTTTTTTAAATGAAACCTAGCTAGATCGATTTATCGCCCCTGAAATCTCCCCCCTGCCAAATTTCATGAAAATGAGATTCAGATTATATATATATATATATATCCTCACGCCTTCCCACATGGGTCCCCGAAGGGGTAGGCAGAGGTGTATAGGTAATACCCACACACCCACTTTCCGCCAGAGGTATATTAGGTGCCAACGTGACAGATGGCGAGTCCATCGCCGTTACTCAAGCACGACTATACATACGCCTTTTGAATTTCTTCTCAGACGTATGCAGGTTTCCTCACGATGTTTTCCTTCACCGTAAAGCTCGTGGTGTGACTAATCACTGTACTTAAGTTCAGAAAAACTCATTGGTACAGTCGGGATTCGAACTTGGGACCTTTGCGTCGCAGATAACTGCTCGAACCACTCGGCCACCACGGCTTCTTCTATATTAATAGGAGTAATTATTTATTAGATAAGGGCCGTTTCATGTCGCTTTTGCCAGCGTCATTTCAAAGTCCTGAAGAAACAGATGAATGACGTCTTATGATCAGTCACTAGCATTTTTGAATTATGATTACAATACCGCGTCATGATAATGGCCTCTGGAAAGTTTAGATATGACTAGATAGGACTTTCCGTTTTCAAATATATTTTTTACCTACTTAAATTTCCGCAATCATAAGAAAATATACTTAATTCGAATTATAGATAAATTGGCACATACAACCGGATCAAGAGATCAGGTCCTCAGTCTCCCGAGGACGGCCCAGGTCTGGCATCCTCTGTAGATTTCCACCTACTTTCCAGGGCAGTTTGGTTTTTAGCCTCTTGGTTGGAAACGTTCTGATGGCTGTAGCGACGTTGTTCGTCGAAGATTCTGTTTGATATACTGAACACGCTATCTGCACTGGTTTTCCTTCTTGTATCTAAAGTATTTAAGCTCGTGGCCGACGGTGATATTCTGTGTGGAAACCTTGGGGAACCTTTGAACTTCTCACAGGAGTTTTGATGCGACATGGACTTTCTATGTGTGGTGGGCAACACAAAGTTTACTCTCGTCTCTGGCTCGGCCACGTACTTTTGAGTTCCAGAAGATATTCGCCGCTCGGGCATGTAGCTGGAACACGAGGGCTCATCGTCTGTTATTCTAATAATTGGACCACTTCTAGCGTACGACTCCCTCCTTAGCTTCATCTCTGGGTTAGGCACGTTTAATGTATTACATGAAACCACCATGGAGTGTTTCCGATTGCCGGGAACTAGGCCAGCTATCATGCCCATATGTATCTTCAATGCAGCCGCTATGCTTTGCCCAGTCGGGTCTGCTATCGACATGGTAGACGCTTTCCTGCTCGACGGTCTACTGCCGAAGAAGCTCTTCAGTCTACTGAGAAGTCCATGGTGTTCTTCGCGCTTATTCAGGCATAGATTATATAGATCTATTGCTGGTTGTGATTTTCTGTAGTTGAGTTTGGGTTGGGAGCTAAAGCTCACGGAATTTCGACCTCTGTAGGTCTCCGCTGAAGGCCAACTGGCTCTAGGTATTACAGGGGGCAGGACAGAAAGCAAAAGCATCGGTAGACCTCCGCTGATGCTTGGAGTTCTGCGGTCTGGGTCCGATCTCAATCTGCCTTCTTCCTCCACTGTGTTCAATTCCGTCTAAAATATAAATAAAAAACACATTTTAGATGAGGGAGTAGGTTCCCAGGACGTGGAGGTGTGGACGTGGAGATGTGGTTGATAGTGACTTTGGTTGGAATTAGTATGCAAAAGCTGCGATGGACTACCCAAATCATCTGCAATATACAAATTCTCTCCCTTACTCATATTTTAGTCCTCGACTATGCTAATCAATTTTGTTTGATTTATCCTTAGCATATCTCTAAAACTAAATATTAAGGTTCTACATGAAGCCTCACCAGTGCAAGTATTTTCGGGCGGCCATCTTCCGCTCAAAAATGACGCAATCAATTTAACTTTATCTACTCTTCACACATGCTGCTGGATAAGACAAGAATGAAACTAGCACACTTAAGTAAGATTTACTTATATCGAGAGTGGCGAAGTCTCACATTATGTGCGATCTCTGGCTTTGAGTTTGTCGACTTTTTCAAACGGATATGAGTCGATAAAACTACCTCAGAGCGTTGATGCTACCACTGAATGCTCTTCTACCCAGAAAAACTTACCCGTTTGTGCAAAGCAATGGACGCATTCGAGCCACTCACTGAATCCAAAGGCTCTGCTAGCAACCTCTCGAGCCTCCCTATCTCCTTGTCCAAGGCAGCTACTTCCCTTTTATACACCTTGTTCTGTATCTCTATCCTGAAGTGAAGTTCTTGTGTCTCGTCGGTTACGAATCTTCTAGTTTTACATTCCAGCCGTAATCCCATACTCTGAATGACCGGATCTTCTTCAGCTGTGGACATAATCTAAGTTAACAATTTTAATGCGTATTTAGTGAGGGTATTCTTTTTAACCGCTATGTTAGAAATCCTAAGATGACTACGCTAAAGCTCACCTAACTTTGAGAGATATACTCGTGGTGTGACTAATCACTGTACTTAAGTTCAGAAAACTCATAGGTGCAGTCGGGCCCCGAGCATGCAATCCACTCGACATTTTTAAGTTTGAGATACATATTCACAATAATAATAATACAACATGTTTTCCTAAGAGCTCTGATACTCACTTTTGCTCCTAATAGCTATGATCTTCGGCAAGAATAGTAAACACAAAGTCGATGTAGTTGTAATTAGAATCAAACTGGTTATCGTAATGTAAGCCAGTGTTGCCCTCTCCGATATTATAGTGGCAATAACGACAACACAAGCGCTCGTTATGACCACAGAGTAAACACTGATGCCTATGTATTTGGAGTCGTTAAGGGCTGATATTTTGACGTTTCTCGTCTCCCAAGCCATGTAAACGCCCACTATTAGGAGGAGGCCTTTGTAGGCGTACAAAGCGCACAGCCAGCCCGTCGTGTTTTGGGATTTGCATACTTCTAACTGAAAGAAGAAAAGATCACATATCGTTAGCGACACAATTCATTATTTTTCAACTGATATATTGTGCTATGCTCAATTGTGATTTACACCACTTAGATCGCAAACATGCGGTAGAATAGAAGAGAACAGAACAGAATTGGAATAGAATAGAATAGAAAAGGATAAGATAGAATATATGTAGTAAGAAACTTGAATGGACATGCGGTCTACCTAAAGTTAAACGGTTACCGCGACCTATGGACGCTTGCAACACCCTTCATTACACACATAATTTAAAGCACTTCTTAGCGTTTTATTGCTGATAGTACAGGTACACCAATGTATAAACAATATTATTATATATTGTAGACTTTTGTGTAGTGTAGTGAAATTAGACATTACAGTCTTTTGTTTTCTTTAATTTTTAAGCTGTGGCATTAAGTTTGTGTAATGTCAAAAATTCACGGCTTTCAGGCCTAATTTTGGGCTTTATTTAGAAGCTCTGCTAATAGCAATCAAAAGGAAGAGGAATCGCCTTCGACATGCACTTTTAAAATATACTCTGACCTGAGGTTGGTATATGACACCTCTGTCAGTAGCGCTGATTTCAGTGGTCAAGTTCTTCAGGTGCCTTTCCATAGGGTCGAGAATTGCCCAGAGTGTCACGATCATGCCGTCTATGACCAGTAGTGCGCACACCAATGATATCAATGGGGTGTCTTGTAATAGTTTCGTTTTGCACACACCGCTTCGGTTGCTGGAATAAAAGTCGTATGGTTTTTTTTCACCTACACTTTTGTGTACAGTGGACCGGTATTCGGAATGGTTCAACGGAATTGGTTGAACTTTTAAAAAGAGATTAATTATTAGCTGGATAGCTTTACGATATCTTTTATAGCAGACAAAAATACCTATGAAATTAAATGTTGTACGCGCGTAACAACGGATCACAGCCATGACTCAAATCCAAAATATAATCATTCACTTGTAACATCATATTTTCTTCAAGGGAAAGGGTAGGCAGAGGTGTAAAGGTAGCATCCACACATCCATTTCTTATCTGATGTGATTTCGAATATAATATAGTTGTACTTATAAACTGAATGCTAAAACAGCGCCATCTATCGGTCTGAAATCATGACGTAATGAGTAAAAAAAAATACTTTTACGTACCTGATAAATATCCTGTGAACCCGATACGTTTTCGCGAACATCGATCCAAATGCCAATGAAAATCCAGCTGACAGGATGTACACTCTACCCTGCAAACAGGGATTGCTGGAGATATGCTCATACTTAGGGTTAGTATTCATACTACGTGACCTCTCCCCCTAGGTGACTACCTGTAGTATTTGGCAAACCCCGCCCCCTCGAGTTTCACGTAGTAATAAAAAATATGGTTTTGCAAAAAATCTAATCAAAATCAAAATCTTTTATTCTCCACACAAGGGAAAATTTATTGAACTAAATATAAAAGTACAGTTATCACCGATTCTTAGTAATAAAACCTGTGTGGAGAAGAAACAGCGAAACAAACTTCCCGGTTTTTTCTTGTTTAACATTTGTTCCCTATTACGTAAGGGTAAAAAAAGATTAAACTATCATATAAACTCTGTACAAGAGGAGTAATGCATGGCCATCATTCAAATAACCATCTCGGGCTGCAGACCCTATAACTATAGGTAGGTTATAATATAGTAATAATATATCCTCACGCCTTCCCACAAGGGTCCCCGAAGGGGTAGGCAGAGGTGTATAGGTAATACCCACACACCCACTTTCCGCCAGAGGTATATTAGGTGCCAACGTGACAGATGGCGAGTCCATCGCCGTTACTCAAGCACGACTATACATACGCCTTTGAATTTCTTCAGACGTATGCAGGTTTCCTCTCGATGTTTTCCTTCACCGTAAAGCTCGTGGTGTGACTAATCACTGTACTTAAGTTCAGAAAAACTCATTGGTACAGTCGGGATTCGAACTTGCGACCTTTGCGTCGCAGGCAACTGCTCGAACCACTCGGCCACCACGGCTTTTTACGGCACGGCAATATAGGCATGTATTGTATACTTACAATGCACATCGCTGAAAATGGCACATAAGAAGGTAGGATAGCATTGTCGACTCCCAGCAACGCTACTGCCGTGTAGACCAGGGCACACCCAATTAAAGTCATATTGTTCAGACGCGGCGATGACAGCTTTATTGATCTGAAATACAGTGCAATTTTGATTGGTAATTTTCCCACCGCTCTATAGTCGTTTATATCAACAATGTTGACATACTGAGTAAATGGTTTCCTCAGAAGTCTTGTGGTGTGTTACAGTATACATTGTAATCTTTGTTGTTGTGGCACAGATTATAATGAGAAGGAAAATTGGCGCGTCCCACAGATTAATTATAGCGCGGAATTAAATGACATTACATATATTACTGAAAATACATTCATTCATAATTACTGAAAAACAAAAACAAAGACCTTTCACATTACCCGAAGACATACAGAAGACAGGCAGAAGTATATTTACTACCCACCTCTGCTCTCACCAAGATATATTAACTTGTCAAACTGACAGGTTCAGAAGCACGACTATTCATAAGGTATGTCACTGAATTACTTCTCAAGCGTATGAACGTTTCCTGGCGATATATTCCTCCACCACAAAATTGCGTGGTGTGATAGATCTCTGTACTTAGAACACTGTAAGTTCAGAAAAACTCAATGCTACAGCGGCGGGACTCTAACTTGCAATCTCTATGTTGCGGGCAACTGCTCGAACCACTCGACCACAAGTCTTTGGTTATTTTGATGCATAATTACTTCAGCACGAGACTTGAATCATTGTAGCGCACTAATCTCTCTGCCTACCCCCTGAGACATGTATGTATGTATGTATGTAGATATGTAAGTATCTAAAACTTTCCTATTAAAAAAATAATAAAATGTATAGTTACCTCCGTTTACTATAGTGCAAGTTGAACACCAGGAATGCTAAAGCCAAAGCCACACCAGCTGCTGCCAGGGCGGCTACTGCCAGCCTGGCTGGAGCCCACACTGAGTCCACTCTCAATACCAGCACTCTCCTCGCTGCAGGCACGCCCCCCGCCCATTGGGGCTTGGCACAATCCTGGCAGACCATCTCCCTGCCATGCGTGTACAAGGCTACGGTTTTCGGACGACCTCCTAGGATGCGTTGTCAAAATATATGTCAAGAAGTAATTAAATAAAGTACCCAATACTATGATCGTTAATTTCGTATACTAATTCATTTCTTAGAGTCGTGGTGGCCCAGCCAACGATTGCATGTTCGAACCCCGACTGTACCAATAAGTTTTTCTGAAAGTGCAGTGATAAGTCATATCACAAGCTTTACGGTGAAGGAAACTTCGGGAGGAAACCTACGTACTTGTCTGACCTATATATTTGAGGTGAAATTTTATGTCGTATATATAGTTGTACTTGTGATTACTCGCCATCTGTCACGTGCCCTTTCGGGCCTTGTGGGCATCATAAAAAACTGAAGAAATTGTGATTTCATTAATTTTAATATAATTTTTCGACACTTTTGCAAATTAGAATAATTTCTGTCATAATTTTTCTCCTGTCATATTTACTTGAAAACGGTGATAACGTTTAACGGGTTACTTTCGTATTTCATACATTGACATTAAATAAGTGTTCCCTGTGTCCCTTAACTTGAATAAAAGTTTTTTTAATTTTGAAATATTAAATTCTCAATCACCTCTGGCTAACTAAGGAGAGACAACTAAACTAACTTATTAGCGAACTCCTCGGTCCTTCTAAGTTAAACTTCATGAGATGAATTTTGACCCTACAGTATTGATATGCAGGTTTACCTCAAGCAACACGCATCCGTTCGCTAATCGTTTCCAATCTGTTTGCTTTTTTGCCACCTTACCGTCCTTTCGTTTATTAAAATAAGTTTATTATTTCATGATGTTAAGGTTACCTTGGATCTGATAGAAAGCTGAAGTTCCAATTCTGTCAGCTCCGTTGAATGATACCGGACCCTGGAAACGTCAGCTACATTAATTCTTACCTGAGTATAGATAATGGCAATCACGAAGACGCGCTCCAACAAATTCCAGTCGAGGGGGTCGTGGGATGCTGGGAGCATGACCAAACTCTATTAATTGTAGTGTGCGTGTGCACCCTTAGGTAATCAGAGTATACCGATAATACTCAAACATAAGTGGAATGTTGCACACTTACTCTATTAACTATGAGGAATAATAGTGGGGCGCGTCTTCGTGAATAGCACTATCTATACGAGTGTGTATTATATATAAGTGTAGCTAACCAGTTACGAACGGTAGGTACATAGCGCCATAATCAACCCCAAATTTAAATTATTACATATATGTTTACATTAAATTCAATAAAATAAAAACCGGTCGTCCGTATGCCCGCAGATGAATATCTATATAAAAACTGAACAAACTGATCTGATGCTCTGTTTCTCGAGTAAGTAGGTACTGGGATCGGGTTAGTAATGAAACTACATAAAGTTACCCAAAAGTGTCGAATATTTAATGTGTGTTCAACCCGAGTACATACCATACACGTAGAACGCCATGGTAGCGCGATTCACAAAGTATTAATATATGTACAGTGCCATCTACCGGCCACAATACAAATAAACCTGCCATAGTACAACCATTACGTGAATATGACATAAACGGATTGTACAAAAACAAAATATTTAGCGATCTGAGATCTGTCTTATGTGATATTATTATGTGGGTATTATACATACATATAATCACGCCTCTTTCCCGTAGGTGTAGGCAGAGACCACCTCTTTCCACTTGCTACGATCCTTACATACTTCTTTCGCTTCGTCCACTTTCATTATTCCCTCATACATGCTCTTCGGTTTAGGGTACTCTTGACCTGTTCTTGTAATGTGAGTATTACATACATACATACATATCATCACGCCAAGTCCCTAGCGGGGTAGGCAGAGAGTATAGAGCGCCAGTTCTCTCTAGACTTACATACCTCTTTCGCTTCGTCCACATTCATCAGTCTCTTCATACATGCGCGTCGGTTTCGAGTACTCTTAACGTTCCCGTCCTTGAGTACGATCTATTTGATCCAGGTAGTTGGAACGTGGCCTTCCTCTGCCTCTTCTTGCACACACTTTTGCTTTGTATATCTGTTTCGTCAATCTTTCTTCACTCATCCTTTCTGTGAGTATTGTATATTATGTATGTATATATGAATAATATAAAAACTCAAAACTTTATCATGTGTCACTCACCGAAACACCGAGAAAGCTAAGATTCGCCAGTTGCATTAAGAATTCCTCCGCCATATCTTTCCTGTCGTAGTCGAAGTAGCCCAGCCCTAGCATGGACCCACCCCTGTGTAAGGTTCCATTGTCTGCTTCTTCCATCTCTCTCCAAAGCTGCTCCGATTTGCTCAGCGCCAAAGCAATCGCCCACACGGCGTCGTACGTTTGGGGTGCGAATGGAGAGACTGGTACTCCTGCCGCTTCCATCTCTCGGTGAAATTCCTCGTTCGTCTGCGCATGAAGAGAGGAAAATAATGTTTGAAATATGATTCGTGGAGGGTCGGCAGCTTGCTTGAGACTTGTCCCTGCTTTGCAGCGTCCATCGGCCGGCGGTAACCCAAGTTCTGAACTGATTTTTGATCTCCGTTGTCGGTGCAGCCTAGGTCTAGTATATCTTTACTCATTTTTGCGGAGAAAGGCTCCAGAATTTTATATGGGACTGTGCTCACGAAAGAGGATCCGCTCGTTCACTATGCTCCTAGCAGAGCAATATCATCGGACAAAACGCAAGAGTCGTCTGGGTAATTAACGCGGGCGTTAAAAGGACATTTACCACCTTTGAGGTAAAAAAAAGCGCGCAACCTTTTTCCACCCTTCTAATATTAAGAATGTGTGTAATGTTGTGATTACGTTTGCTACTCAATCAAACCAGAACGGACGAACTGAATTTGGTGAATTGTGGCATAGAGATGGATTAACGCGGGGTAGGTTGAAATATCGACTTGGAAAACACAAAAAAAAAAAATATTGAAACGAAACTGAAACCGCGCTACTTTCAATCTATTATATACTAGCTGGCCCGCCCAGCTTCGCCCGGGTGAAAAAAGTAAAATTTCCTGAAACACGATCGCAGCGCCACCTATCTGGTCCAATTGTGATGTAAGCTATCCTATCTTTTAAGTTGGATCAAACTGCACACGGTGTGAAAATTTTATCAAAATCGGTTCAGTAGTTTAAGAGTCCATCACGGACAAACAACGTGACGCGTAATTTATATATATTAAGATATATATATTTTATGAACAATATTTTACAGTCCCCATCTTCTCCTGGCCATTACAAACTTAACTCGCAACCGTGAGAACATTGGAACAACGAAACTGGCAAATAACCTCACCGAAGCTAAGTGCTTCTCAAGTATTTAGGTACTTCTATTTTCTGCGGCGATGTTATAAATAGCTTTCGTTAGGTGCGCCATAATAGAGATCCTAAGCACTCGTTGAGTTTTTCACTAGCTTTGCTCTGTGGTTTCACTCGCACTGAATTACATACATTTAATATCTTAAAGCCGTGGTGGCCGAGTGGTTCAAGTAGTTATTTAAGTACAGTGCTTAGTCACACCAGGAGCTTTACAGTGGAGGAAAACATCGAGAAGAAACCTTAATACGTCTGAGAAGCAATTTAAAGGCGTATGTATAGACGTGCTTGAATAACGGCGATGGATTCGCCATCTATCACGTTAGCACCTAAAATATACTCCTTCGGGGAGCCTTGCGGGAAGGCGTGAGGATATCTACACGCCTTCCCAAAGCTGTAACACCTATCTCTCGTCGGAGATTAGGTGTCAACGTGACGGCGAGTCCATAGTCATTTGTCAAGCACAACTACCTATATAGATCGGACTCTGAAGGACGGGAACGTTAAGAGTACTCGAAACCGACGAGCATGTATGAAGAGACTGATGAATGTGGACGATGCGAAAGAGGTATGTAAGTCTAGACAGAACTGGCGCTCTATACTCTCTGCCTACCCCGTTAGGGACTTGGAGTGATGATATGTATATGTATGTATAACTACCTATATATATACGTCTTGGAATTCGTTCTCAATACTATGCAGGTTTTCTCTCGATAATGTCCTTCACCGTAAAGCTCGTTGTGTGACTAATCAATCTCGAGGTTGTCTTTAGAGAGTACAGCATGGAGTTCTTCAAAAAGGATGTGAAAAGAT
>JACCPG010000020.1:0-34783 GCA_016069955.1 Drepana arcuata
TCTTCTGTTAGAAATGTCAAGTTTTAATTACTTTCATGAGTTGGCGTTATCGTTTTTATCTTTGCTTTTCCCTCAATAGTCTGTTATAATTTACTCCTGAGCAAAGTAACCTGTGATTGTACTTGTATTTAAGTGTCAACCTTAAATGAATTTCTTTTCAGAAATTATAACCTCACGATGCTTTCCTTCACCGTTAAGTTCGTATGACAAATCACTGGACTCAAGATCAAAAAAACTCAGTAGTTCACTGGGGTTTGAACCCTGAAGATCACGATCATCATCATCATCATCATCAGCCCACTCTAGTCCACTGCTGGACATAGGCCTCCCCTAATGAGCGCCATAGCGCCCTGTGTTCAGCTTGCCGCATCCCGCATCTGCCAGCAGTCCTTCGCAAATCGTCATCCCACCTGGTCGGAGGGCGTCCTACACTACGTTTGCCTTGTCGAGGTCTCCACTGAAGAACACGTTTACCCAAGCGGTTGTCGGTTCTTCGCGAGATATGGCCGGCCTATTGCCACTTAAGCTTGCTAATTCTTAGAGCTATGTCGATAACTTTGGTTCTCTGTCGGATGTATTCTTTGCGAATCTTATCCTTCAGAGAGACTCCGAGCATAGCTCTCTTCATAGCTCGCTGAGCGACCTTAAACTGGTGGACCAGCCCTATCGTGAGTGTCCACGTCTCAGCTCCGTAGGTCATGACGGGTAGGACGCACTGATTGCGCATTGCGGTATGGATGACGAAAAGACTCGACGTAGTTTCCCAAACGCTTCCCAACCCAGCTGGATCCTCCTCTTGGCCTCCTTCTCAAAATTGTTTTCACCCAACTGCAGAATCTGCCCAAGGTGTACTCGGAAACAATTTCAAGAAGGTGGCCATGTACGACAACCGGTTCCGGATCAATGTGGCCATTGATCATGACTTTGGTTTTATCCAAATTCATGCCGAGATCGATGCGTCGCGAGGCTGAAGCTAGGCCGTCCAGCGTCCGGTTAAGCTCCTCCAGCGACTCCGCCATTAGGACTATGTAATATGTGAAGATCACGATAACGTACATACTTTTCTATACGCCGAGTCCTTCCCGGGGTAGGCAGAGAGAAAAGGGCACCAGTTCTCTCTAGACTTACAGATCTCTTTCGCATTATTGTTTTCACACATGCTCGACATACATACGATGACGACGATGCATACTATTGACGTTTCCATCCTTGAGTGTCCGATCGATTTGATCTAAGTAGTTTTTGAAAATTAGTCTTCCTCTGTCTCTCCTTTCACACACTTTCGCATTGTATATATGTTTCTTCAATCTCTCTTCACTTATCCTTTCTGTATGTCAAAGCCAAGTGTCTTTTCACACGTACCACAATATGAGACACGGAATAAAATCCAAACAGATATCCCCTTTGCTCTCAAAGTAAACAGGTTGAAGTGGCAATAGGCAGGCCACATCGCTCTAGGAACCGACAGGGAGAGCATGGAGGCCTATTCCCAGCAGTGGACGTAGGGATAATTACTGATTCTCGCCAACTATATTTTTTTCATTACGATAAAGTCGCAGGTGTTTAGTTGTATTTATAATGAAGTGTCTCTCTCTTGCACCTACATGTTTGCAAGAGAGTGTCTCTCCCTTGAACCTATCTGTTTGTGTATCCAGCAGCCGCCGTATAGGCCCGGCGGCGGGGCTGCACGGCCCACTGCGCAGCCGCAGCAGTTCGATGACGTCAACGGTTACAATGACTTCCTTTAGGAGAGTGGAGAAACATTCTAAATCAAAATCAAATCAAATCAATTTATTGTATGTAAAGTAACCTAAGTATAGATAAGAACATAGGTATATATACTATACTTAAAGATAACATTACACCCTGTTTGAGGGCACAGCAATATGATGGCGGCTACATGGCATGGTGCCCTATGTTTCTTCATACATAGTTACATCATCACGCCGAGTCCCTCCTTCTCTTACATATTAGACTATTGAGCACAGAAGTGGCTCTAGACAAAATTATCTTCGGTTAGCCGATCCGTGACATTAGCTGTTTTCCGTAGCTAACGTCATTGCCATATGAATTATAGATACTGGATAGCGTGAACGCTAGGGCGAAGATGCGCCAGAATTGGTCTCCGAATGTGGTAGATAACTCTTACCGAAGAGGGCACATGACAATGCTCTCGGGTAGAGTTGTGTTGGAGTAAGGTTATCTACCAAGAGTTATTGTACAGGCAGGAACAGTCTCTTATTTTTCCTTTCCTGCTGCTCCTCTCAGTATTCAAGAGGGCTAGTATTCCACATTTCAATGTTTGATGTTATTTAATGAAGACATTTGAATAAATGTGTTTATATACACATCCAGTGTTTTATTTCACCAAAATAAGATTACTCTTTCCCTATGGGTGCGCAATATATGAATAGATGTGAGTTGATTGTGGTCTCTTGTTAACGAATTTAATAAGTGGTGGTGGCAGAGTGATTCGAATCCCGACTGTACCAATCAGTTTTTCTAAGCTTAAGACTAATATACGACTAATAATATAATAAATGAAGACTATACATACGCCTTTGAATTTCTTCTCAGACGTATGCAGGTTTCCTCTCGATGTTTTCCTTCACCGTAAAGCTCGTGGTGTGACTAATCACTGTACTTAAGTTCAGAAAAACTCATTGGTACAGTCGGGATTCGAACTTGCGACCTTTGCGTCGCAGGCAACTGCTCGAACCACTCGGCCACCACGGCCACAACGACATAGCTATCATTGTGACCAAACATTCAAGAGTTGGTCTCTTATTGAATGCAATTCCTTCCATTTATTAAGTCCAGCGCAATCTCTTTGACCATACGTCATGAAAGATCTTGACTTTTGATCGGACACATATGTTCCTTCCAGGTTTCCTCTTTTTCCTTCTACTTCCAGAATATACATACATATACAGATAATATAATTTTAATATATTAATAACTAGCTTATGCCCGCGGCTTCGCCCGCGTGGAAAGAGCAACATACATATTTTTGCCTTTATCATATTAGAGCTTTGAATCTTTCGGAATTCAAATGTATTCTATGTCTTAATCCTGGATATAAGCCATCACCATTTTAGTAAAACGGCATTTTTTTCTGTCGTAAAAATGATTTATTTTTTCAATAAAAAGTATCCTATGTTACTTCTAACACCTCCAAGAATATGTGTACAAAGTTTTATGATGATCGATTAAGTAGTTTTTACGTGAAAGCGTAACAAACAAACTTACATTCACATTTATAATATTAGTAAGGATAGTAAGCAGAAAATTATTCTTAGCCAATATTCGGGCACTTTATCTATATGATAATGATAATTTGAACATATTTCATTATTAGTCATATTTCAATATTTTCCTGTAAATTCTAACAAATTCCAACAAAATGCAGTCGCTGGTATGTTAACAAATTGAAACCGTGGCGTTTCAATTCAAACTGTCAAGCCGCCATTTTGTATTTACGTCTCCTTACAATGAGAGGGAAACAAAAACGGCATCTTGACAGCACTAATTTCTACCTGAGTTTCTACCCAACATAAATGTCACTTAACTGTCAAGTGAAATGGTAAACATAAAAAAAGTAAAGAGATATACTTGTGACTAAAAGACTAGTATGTTTAATACGAATAGGTTTAAAAATAATGTAATGTAATGTATGTTTATGTTATGTATGCAAAATATGAAATCAAATGTCATAATACCGTCGGTGTAATGAGTTTCTTCGTCGAAAAAATATTAACTTTAAATAGCCTAATGTTTTGATAAAGGCTTACGTTCGCTTGCTTCCGAAGAGTAAATAAATATTGTATGTTTAACTCAAAACATTCACAAATGTTTGTGTTTTTGTACATCTTTTAAATCTCCCCTTCAGTCTTCCTTACTTATCCACATTTTCAATCTTTATCCCTCTCATCTTAAAATTGTATCGGTTTAGTTAATGCAATACCAGAACACTAACAAAAATGGAATAAACCTTCTCATTCGAATAAAAATGGTTGTAAACGCTCCAGACTCGCCCGTACAGGCCGAAGTGATATTCGTAATCGAAACCACATCGACGAACGGTGCATACATCGGCGAGTTGAAAACCAACTACATTGTACCCACATTAGAGTAAGCATTTGCATTAATTATTTGATAACTGTTTAAATCATGTTGCATTTAAAGTAGGTTGGTAGTATACAATAGGAGCCTCTAGTAAATATTATGGTAGACATAGTCTTGATGAGCCGTAAAATATATAATTTATTCATATATCTTTTTATACCATAAAGATGGCATGCAACCATGAGTTTCCCCTGGTGGTAAACAGTTACCGCTGCCTATGGACACATATAACATAAGGAGTTTCATTTGAATCTTCTTATGCTCTTGAAAATCTCAATGGAGCATTAAGTTCTCTCTGGGGAATCCTCTACATATTTTATACAACAAGTGTGGCAAACAAGCCTATGGCCCACCTGATGGACAATGGTTACTGCAGCCTATTTACTCTTTATTTCTTTTTACTTGTGACATGGCCACATTCATTATTATTTTATCATATATACATTCTCTATCCTGTACATTTTTAGATCAGCTTTCAGTTTTATCTCAATAGTAAATATATAAAGTTATTATTTGATCTCATAAAATAGATTAGTATAATTTTAATTATACATAAATAATATCAACATATTGTTATTGACTCATAGCAAAGTCTGCTAGAGTGTATAATATTTTCTATTTATTTACTTGCAATCTGTTTCAATGTGTTAATAGTCTTGGAGTGCAATCAGTTCAGTATCATGAACCCTTTATGTATAATAGCCCCTATAGATTGCTAAAGGACTTCCCTTTGATCATAATAAATAGATAATGTTAAAAGTTCGGTTCAAAACAAATTTTATCCTGCCAGGTACTTCCATGGGGGTGCGTTAGAAGAAGGTGGCGGTAGTGGTTCAGTGTACAGCATAGTAACATACAAATCGGCGGACTGTCACCCAGGTCTACCCGTCTCCACTTATGGACCGTTTACATGTCCACAAAAAGTGGTTGAGGCTGTGGATAAAATACAGTAAGTATTTTCTTTGTATCCTTACATATTTTACTACAATCCCTAAAATCAATATCAATAAATCAAGCTAGTATACAATACCAGGCTACACTGGGTCACTGCTAGTATATGTATAAAAATATGTAGATGAAGATAAAAATATTATTTCAATATATCTTCACGCCTTCCCACGAGGGTCCCCGAAACATTCGGCAGGGGTGTGTTCTAAGTACCAACGCACCGACTTTTCGCCAGAGATATTTTTAAAGTGCTAATGTGACAGATGGCTAATCCATCGCCGGTACTCAAGCAGGACTATACATTTTTTTATTTCTTTCGTAAATATATGCAGCTTCCTCACAATGTTTTCTCGTTAGGTCGTGATTGCAGGGCCGGATCTAGGGGGGGGCAAGCCGGGGCCTATGCCCCGGGCGGCAAGTTCAGAGGGCGGCCAAATTCACACGTCCAGCCGTTTCAGACATTACCCGGAACAAACAGACAGACAGACAAATAGAGTTTAAAAAATATATTTTGATATATGTATGTGTAATCATCATCTATAAATCATCACGCTAAGTCCCTAACGGTAGGCAGAGAGTATAGAGCGCCAGTTCTCTCTAGACTTGCATACCTCTTTCGCTTCGCTCACATTCATCAGTCTCTTCATACATGCTCGTCGGTTTCGAGTACTCTTGACGATCCCGTCCTTGAGCGTCTGATCGATTTGATCGAGCTAGTTGGAACGTGGTCTGCCTCTGCCTCTTCTTGCACACACTTTTGCTTGTATATCTGTTTCGTCAATCTTTCTTCACTCATCCATTCTATATGTCCAAACCAACGTAACATGCTTTTCTTCATCTTTACAATCACACCCTCATTCACTCCAGTTGATTTGCGGATCTCTTAATTGCGGATTCGATCTAAAATCGTGACACCGCACGTTTTTCGAAGAGACTGCATATAAACTGCTGCCAGGATTTACCGCCATACAATAAAGTAGGCATCAATATCGCATTGTGGAACTCGGGCATTCTTGCTGAGACTGTTGCTGCCCATCAACGCCGACATGGCCCCATTCACCTTATTACCGGCAGTTATCCTTCTTTCAATATCTTTTTCATACTTTTCATCTCATGTGAACATGCTTCCTAGATATACAAATTCACTCGGTCACTTGTTCATCTCTTTCGAATGCCAGAGCTTTAGTCTTGCCAGCGTTTAGGCGCAGCCCCTTCTTTCTTCCACATTCTTCTTTCATTATAGTAACTAGTGACTGCAGTTCGCCCTCTGATGACTCCAGTAAAACCGCGTCATCGGCGTATAGTAGGCAGTTGACCACTAAGTTTCCCATTTTCACTCCACTCACTCCATATCCAGGCAACACGTCCCAGAGTTCCTTTCGTACGACTATAAAATGCCTTCTCTAAGTCGACGAAAGTGCAGAAAAACTTTTGGTTATTATCCAAAAACTTTTCCGCGATTCGAGAAGGTTTGATCCATATATCCTCTTCTTGGTCTAAATCCACCTTGGGATTCCCAGAGAAACCTATCGGATCGCTCTTGTATTCTGAACGTCAGGATCTTCGTGTACACTTTGTAGCTAAGCTGACCAAGTGGATAGCTCTATAGTTTGAGCAGTCTAATCGTGATCCCTTTCCTTTATAGGAAGGCACGATGACTGCTCGCCTCCAGTCGCTCGGAACATCACCCATTTCCCAGCACAGGTTACATAGCAAGTAGATGACGTCCCAGACTACTGGTCCTCCGTACTTGATCATCTCAGCTGTCATCTCATCCTTTCACGCTGCTTTTTCACATTTCAGACTTCTGATCGCTCTTACAATCTCTCCCATACTTATTTTATCCGCTAAAGGATCCTCGCTAGATTCTGTTGGAGGCAGATCTATGAGTAAATCAGCCGCATCATCATCATACATATCTTTGTAAAATTCACTCCATCGCCTGAGGACGTCTGTTTTGTCTGTCAGTATGTCATTGTCCTTAGAAAGAATCACATTCATCCTGCTACTAGCTGTGACACAACCACTGGACTTCTTAACTTCCCTCCAAAAAAGTTTTGCGTTGTCCTTGAAATTGTGTGCCAGTTTTTCGTCTACATTCATTTGAAACCTTTCACGCTCCTGTATTATTTCTATCGTGCGAATTTTTTGCAAGCGATATTTTTCTTTCGTCTTTTCTTCCATACTTTCACTTGAGCTGGACATAGCTAAAATGTCTTGCCTTGCATCCTTCTTCTTTTTAACTTCTTCTTTACTTCATCATCCCACCAACCATCGCAATTTTTGGTTGTCCGCCCTTTCGAAATGCCACAAACCTCTTTCGCGGCGCATAACATGCTGGACTTAAGGAACTGCCAGCAAACTTCGACACTCTCAAACACATCTGTCGGTGGACAGGCTAGTTGTTCAGATACCCATTCTTGATGCGGTCTGCGACTGTAGAATGCATTTTGTAAAACGCGGTTTTTCAAATATTGTAAACAGACACTGTTAACACACACTAAAGGTAAAAAAAAATGTTAGTGGGCGGGGGCGGCATTTTTTAGTTTTTGCCCCACCTAAAAAAAATTGAAGATCCGGGGCTGCGTGATTGTACTATTTACTTATGTGTGGAAAAACTAATTTGTATAGTCCAGGTTCGAACTTGCAATCTTTGTGTTGGAGGCAACTTCTTGAACCACTCGGCCATCACATCTCTTAAAACCATGGCTCTTCAAAGTAATTCAAAGATTAGATCTCTATATTTTGAGTAAGTGGTGTGTGGGTATTACCTATACACCTCTGCCTACCCCTTCGGGGACCCTTGTGGGAAGGCGTGAGGATATATTATATATTATTATTTTGAGACTATGCATATCAAGTATTGCTTGTATATAAGTATCTGTAAACCTAACACATTATATTATTGCAGGTTTATAGGAGGCCATGCAGAGACAAGGGCTTGTATCACAGAAGCGTTGACAACAGCTTTGGCATGTTTCGATGAGCTAGGACGTTCCGATGTACCGTTGCACATCTTGTTGCTGTGCACCTCGGCACCATACCTGGCATACGCTGGGGGCATTGTGCCACAGGGTAAGCTTTACGTATTCCTACAGGTCCCCAATATAGTGGACATGCAATTTTAAATATGGAATTAGGTTATGTATGTAAACATCAATATTATATCTTATCCTACTTCCCATTAATCTTATAAATGCGAAAGTTTGTGACTATGTTTGCTCCTGTTTCTCGTAAAAACTAATGAACTGGATGGAACTGAACCTCGCGCCTTTATTGATAGTGCCATCCACGAAGACGCGCCCCACTATTCTTCCTCATAGTTTATAGTGTAAGTGCACAACCTTCCACTAATGATTGGGTATTATTGGTAACACTTATTACCTATGGGACTCGGGTATAGAGTAGAATAGACTCGGGTCTCCCCGCAACCCGCGACCCCCTTGACTAGAAATTGGTGGGGCGCGTCTTCGTGGATGGCACTATCTATGAGCACGTCTCGTTTGCCTTAAGGATAATCCTACTGAAGGAAAATTAAATAGCCAGTGTTACTATAGAGGCTATATGCGTTGTGACTAGGGGCGTGTGCTACCCTGGAGGTGGCTGCGCGTGCGCTGTGCGAGAGGGGCGCGCGGCTGTCGCTGGCAGCATCGCGGCGGCTGCCAGCACTGGCCTCACTCTTCGAGCTGGCTGGCGGGGACCTGCACGCCGCGCAGCTTAGGAACTATGCCAAGGTGCGCTGCGAATTTCTTACACTCACAATGTCAGCCAAGGAACACCACGATTCTGGAGCTGTCAACACATGAAAATCTACAAAAGGAGAGTACAGAATGGAGGTCACATATGTCATTGATAGCCAAGTATGGCAATGAAGTGCTCGTTTGGCTAATAAGAAAACTATTTTGTAGGGTAATACAGAGAGAAGCCGGAACAAACAGCCAGACAAACAAAAAATATATATTTGTTTATACTGATATATATAGTGTAAACATCCATATGCATTTAGTAAAAAGCTGTTTTTGAATATTACAAACAAACACTCAAATTTTATTGATTTGGATATATATCTAAATCAGTTCCAATAAAATAATTTAAGGGTCTTTTAAAACTATGTCCCCAGGATCCTCGGCACCTGGTGCTGCTGAGCGGGTACAGTTTGAAGGAGCGCCCCCCGAGCCCCGCCCCACCGCCATTGCCCGATGTACAAGCTGACGTTTACGGGTATTTACTGATGTATTTCTGAACAAATTAGGTGTCCGGTAGACTGAGGTGTGTAGTACGTACACATCCACTTTTCGCTACGCATACATGCCTGGTGCCCAAGTAATTCAAGGATGTTAATGAAATGGTATCAAAATTTTATGAATTATTAGCATCAGTAATAGCCCAACACGTACCGAAACGAAGAATGAAGTCATCCAAATTTCCACCATGGTTTGAAACTAATCTAATTAAGCTTTTATCAAAAAAAAAAGATAAAAATACCGCAGATATAAAAATCCTAGGGACAAATTAGAATACGACATTCTTCGTAATCGATGCCACAAATTATTTACCGAATGCTATAGAAAATACATGAGTCGAATGGAATCGAATATAGCCAAAAGTCCAAAATTCTGTTGGAACTTCATTATAGACAAACGCAAAGGAGATTCGTCACTACCTGCTAGTGTGTTCTCAGACAATACACACGAAGATACCGGTTTGGGCATAGCCAATCTATTCGCTGACCATTTTTCATCGATGTATAGGACACGAAACTCACAAATTGTTTCCACTACATTAGCACCCACTCAAGATTATTTGAGTAAAGTAAAACTTAGTGAGGTTCAAGTTCTGAAAAAGATAAAAAGATTGGATACAATGAAGCGGTCGGGCCCTGACAAATTACATCCCTTATTCGTCAAGCGATGTGGATCTGCTCTCGCCCTCCCGTTGACTCTCATAATGAACCATTCTCTTCAGAGTAGAGTTTTTCCAGACGAGTGGAAAAGTGGCAAGAATCCTGCCAATTTCCGACAAAGGGGATAAGAACAATGTCAAGAACTACCGACCGATTTCGATTCTTTCGTGTTACTCAAAATTGTTTGAATCATTAGTATGCCCTATCATAACATTCCTTATTGTTAAAAAAAACTAAATGGTCATGGTATATTTGGATCACTTTTGGACTGGTTTCAATCGTATCTCTGCAAAAGACCTCAGACTGTGGCTGTAAAAGGATATGATTCAAGGACATATGTTGCTGAGTCAGGAGTGCTTCAAGGATCCCATCTTGGCCCAGTCCTATTTACCATTTTTATTAACGACATTGACAAAGAAATTGAATATTGTAAGTTCTCACTTTTTGCAGACGATCTCAAAATTTACAATCCAGTTAATTCCACTTCAGATTGCAACCATATCCAGGAAGATCTCAATCATATTAGAGACTGGTGTCTAAAGAATGGCACGTCTTTAAATACTACAAAGTGCTATCACAAAAAGTATACAAAAATAAAAAACATTTATCCTCAACGTACAACATCGATGGCACTATTCTAAGAGAACTTCATGAAGTCAGAGACCTTGGGATCATATTAGATAGTAAACTAAGTTTCATACCACATTTCAACACATCATTAATAGAGCTGCTCAGATGCTTGGATTCCTAAAGCGCAACACTCGCGGATTTCAACGCACCAAAACTAAAATTACACTGTATAATGCGCTAGTACGAACTCAGTTGGAATGTGCTAGTGTTGTCTAGAATCCGTCGTATGTGTCCCATTCTCAGAGAATTGAAAGTATTCAGCGCTCTTTTACCAAACATTTGGCGTATACATCATCATTCATTTCGCATAGAAACACATACGACCAAAGACTAAATAATTTTAAGATAAATACTCTCCATCACCGTCGCCTACTCCATGATATAGTATTGCTGCACGGGATATTCGGTAGTAGGGTAGACTGCAGTCAAATCCTGAACAAAATCGAAATCGAGGTACCGAGGAAGATCCCACGTCACATTATCCAAAAACCATTCCACATTCACTTCTCCAAAACAAACTTAGGCAAAAATTGTATATATGCTAGTCTATCCCTGCTCCTCAAGCACGATTTCATACGCCTTTGAAGCAATTCAAAGACGACTTTGAATAATTCTCAGACGTATGCAGGCTCCCTCTCGATGTTTTCCTTTACTTTTAAGCTCGTGGTGTGTCTAATCCCTGCAGCTACTTCGGTCTACCACTAATACAGTCGGCATTTGAACATGGAATGCTTGTGGCAGGCCAGGTCGCGGCGGCGTGGGGGGGGTGGGGGGAGTGGGCGGTGTGGGGGCCGCGGCGGGGGCGGCGGGGGGCGCGGGGGTCGCGGGCGCGGCGCGGGGCGCGGCGGGCCCGTTCCCGCGCGCGGCGCCCCCCCGCGGGCCCAACTGGCTGGCCCCGCCCCGGCAGCCCCTGTACCCCACCAACTCAGCGCTCCTCACGCAGCTTGCCCAGCCCTCGTACCCGCCCCCTACGCCCCCGCACAATGCACAGGCAAGGGATCTTCCTACTTTTATCCTACTCTACTTACATACATACGTATCATCGCGCTGTCCCTTAAGCAGAGAGTATAGAGCGCCAGCTCCCTCTAGACTTCTCGCTTCGTCCACATTCATCAGTCTCTTCATACATGCTCGCCGGTTCCGAGTACTCTTGACTCTTCCCGTCCTTGAGCGTCCGATCGATTTGATCCTACTTAATATTATAAATACGAAAGTTTGTGAGTATTTATGCATTTTTGTTACTCAAACACGCCGACCGCCGGAACGGCTGAACGGAATTTAATGAAATTGGGCACAGGAATAGATTAGCGGCTGGATTAACACATAGGATAACACATATGTTTTATACCGAAAATAAAAGTAAATAAAATCATTATACTAATGAAATCTATTTTTACGCGGGGGAAACCGATAAATAAAATATCTTTAAATGGATTAATAAAATGTCTTTACCTACACATAATAAATAGCCTGTGTGTTATACAGACGTATGAGCTATGTTATTGTAAAGTTTCATTAAAGTTCATTAAGTAGTGTCGCATTTATAATATTAGTGGGATATATTTGATCTGTGTGAACGAGGGTGTGCTTGTAATGAAGGAAGGCATATAACGCTGGCCCCGTGGTCCAGGGCGGCTTGGTCCGCATGCAGGGCATGGTGGGCGCGGGCCCCAGCGGCGCGGCGGCCGTGCAGCGCAGCTACGTGTGGAGCGGCGTCATCGAGTGGATGGAGAAGGGCAAGGCCTCCGGGGACCAGAAAGTCACCAAGCATCTGCCCTGTCAGGTAAGCCCCTACGTACACCGCTATACGAGCAGTGCCTGCGGATCAATCCGAGTAATATTAGGTCTTATCGCCATGTTTTAACCAAGTATGATTATGTTTCAGTTATTATTATAAAGCCTCATTTAGGTAAATTTATTAATATGTTCAGTTGTTTTTCCGTGAATAACGCAAACACATTTTTTCTGATACAGCCTGTATCAGAAAAGAGGGAAGCTCATTTTTCTAGCTTATTGGACTACGTTATAAGCCGTGATCGCCGAGTGGTTACGCTGCACCAATTAGTTTTTCTGAACTTAAGTACAGTGTTTAGTGACAGCACGAGCTTTACGGGGACGGGAAACATCGAGAGGATATATATATATATCTATGTATATATGAGTATCATAAGTTAGAATATATATTTTAAATCCTAACTCATTGAATAAAAAAGAAGGTATGACACCAATATGTGAGAACATGTTGTCTATGGTAGTGATATGTATTATCTGTGAACAGGTATCAGCCAGCAGCAAAGACATAAAGCCCGAGCTGAAAGTGGACACGTGGCCGAACAAGCTGCTGATGCAGCTGATGCCCAAGCAGGTGATCAGCAGCATCGGGGGCCAGTACCTCAAGGATAGCAAGTCGGTGCTGTTCCACCTGCAGCCCAGCGAGGCCCTCGACGCGCTCAAAAAGCTCATGGTCAACGGATATGTGAGTATCTCCTATATATATCTATATATATATAGGAGATCCCATTTTTGAACTGACTCATCACGAAATCTCAGGAACTATAAGGCCGATTGACTTGAAATTTGGTAGAAGTATTCCTTACGCGATGTAGAGGTCAGCTAAGAACGGATTTTATGAAACTCCACCCGCAAGGCGTTAAATAAAAAAAACACGTTTTTCAACCATTGCTTTTTATGGCGCGAAGTACCAATGTTATCTGGGAAAAACAATTGCAAGAGAGTCGTTCTTCACTTGCGTTTTAAAATAAGAATTCGATTCAATGTTCATTATTATTTAAAGATTTTAAACATTTGTTTTTTTTTTTTTTTTTAATCGATTATTTATACATTTAACCAAGTGTTATTTGTGACCTTTAAAATAATTTAAATTAGTTATTAATAATTTTAATTAATTTAATTTCAACGCATAAACATAGATGATGCTCAAATATAAAACAATATTAATCGGACACCAAGAATCGTATTTATTGCATATTGTTATGGGATACCATAGACGATAACAAGTAAAACTGGCGCGTACCATACATTGATGACATATGACGCGAAATACAAATGTCATCTGGGAAAACAATTGCGAGAGAGTCGTACTTCACTTGCGTTTAATTTGTTGCAAGAATTCGATTGAAATGAAGTCCCTTCCGCTGTCTGTTCGCTTAGATCTTTTAAGCTATTCCGCGGATTTCAATGCGGTTATCAGCAATACATAAAATGATTAGAGAGGAAGGTTTATATTATATGTTTAATGAATAAAGAAATATTCAAAGATTTGTAGTGTGATGATAGAAACATATTTTTGTGCGCTTAAATCGCAAACGCTGGATAAACCTTACGAGATAGATCAATTAAATGTACTGCGGAATAGTATATCTTAAAATGATCGATAAAAATGTCCGCGATAATATTTAATTATCTGTAAAGGATAAACCACCATAACCATTTTTATCTTTTACATAGTATTAGTATTAATATTGCACCCGTGCGAAGCCGGGGCGGGCAGCTAGTATATATATAGGAGATCCCATTATTAACTGACTCATCACGAAATCCGAGGAACTGTAAGGCCGATTGACTTGAAATTTGGTAGGAGTATTCCTTACGTGGTGTAGAGGTCAGCTAAGAACGGATTTTGCGAAACTCCACCCGGAAGGTGAAGTGCAGGGAGATCCCATTAACTTTCGCATTAACTTACGCATTAACTTACGCATTAGGATATCTCAGGAACTTTTAGACCGATTGACTTGAAATTTGGTAGGAGTATTCCTTACACGGTGTAGAGGTCAGCTAAGAACGGATTTTGTGAAACTCCATCCGCAAGGTGGAGTGCAGGGAGATCCTATTTGTGAACTCACTCATTAGGATATCTCAGGAACTATAAGGCCGATAGACTTGAAATTTGGTAGGAGTATTCCTTACGTGGTGTAGAGGTCAGCTAAGAACGGATTTTGCGAAACTCCACCCGGAAGGTGAAGTGCAGGGAGATCCCATTAACTTACGCATTAGCTTACGCATTACCTTACGCATTAGGATATCTCAGGAACTTTTAGACCGATTGACTTGAAATTTGGTAGGAGCATTCCTTACGTGGTGTAGAGGTCAGCTAAGAACGGATTTTGTGAAACTCCATCCGCAAGGTGGAGTGCAGGGAGATCCTATTTGTGAACTCACTCATTAGGATATCTCAGAAACTATAAGGTCGATTGACTTGAAATTTGGTAGGAGTAATCGTTACGCGATGTACAGGTCAGCTAAGAACGGATTTTGTGAAACTCCATCCGCAAGGTGGAGTGCAGGCAAATCCCATTTGTGAACTTACTCATTAGAATATCTCCGGAACTATAAGGCCGATTGACTAGAAATTTGGTAGAAGTATTCCATACCTGGTGTAGAGGTCAGCTAAGAACGGATTTTGTGAAACTCCATCCGTAAGGTGGAGTGCGGGGAGAACCCATTTGTGAGCTCACTCATTAGGATATCTCGGGAACTATAAGGCCGATAGACTTGAAATTTGGTAGGAGTATTCCTTACGCGGTGTAGAGGTCAGCTAGGAACGGATTTTTTGAAACTCCACCCGAAAGGTGGAGTGCGGGGAGATCCCATTTGTGAGCTCACTCATTAGGATATCTCGGGAACTATAAGGCCGATAGACTTGATATTTACCTTTGGTAGGAGTATTCCTTACGCGGTGTAGAGGTCAGCTAAAACGCTCAAATATCAAACAATATTAATGAAAATCAGAAACCAAGACAATTCCAAATTCTTTTTCTCTTATTCTTATAACGAAATATTCAAAGATTTGTAATATAATCATAGGCACATATTTTTGTGCGTTTAAATCGCAAACGCTGAGTAAACCTTACGAGATAAATCAAATGAATGTACTACGGAGTAGTATATCTTCAAATGATCGATATAAAAGTCTGCGATTGTATTTAATTATCTCTAAAGGATATACCACCATAACTATTTTTATCTTTTACATAATTATTAGTATCAATATTGCACCCGTGCGAAGCCGGGGCGGGCAGCTAGTCTATATATATATATATATCCGGAGATCCCATTTGTGAACTCACTCATCACGAAATCTCAGGAACTATGAGGCCGACTTGAAATTTGGTAGGAGTATTCCTTACGCGGTGTTGAGGTCAGCTAAGATTCAGTCAGACAACTAAGGATTTTATGAAACTCCACCCGTAAGGTGGAACGCGGGGGAGTTAAATTAAAAAAACACGTTTTTAACTATTGCATCCATAGTTATGAAACTTGGTCAAAATATTATTTTTGGCATGATATTAATTTACAATGAAATGTTATAAAAACCTTAGCCACAGCAACGCGTGGCCGGGTCGGCTAGTTTTTCGTTCGCTTCCATAGGGAAAGCAATACTTGAAAAACGTGTGTTTTTTTTTACTTTTTCACCCGGGCGAAGCAGGGCGGGAAAGCTAGTTATTATTTATATGTGTCCAGGCGGGGTGCGTCCACTTCTCCCCGATGTCCTCCCCGCCGCAGTGCGACATCAAGGTGCTCATTCTCCTCTACACTCCTGACAAGAATGCCTACCTCGGGTTTATCCCCAACAACCAGGCTACTTTTGTGGACCGGCTGCGCAAAGTAAGTAACTTTATCATCGCTTCAACCTTCACCGCAAAGATGTTAGGCAAAGTCAGACTTAGAAACCTGTCTTATAATTTGTACGATGTGTCAATTTTCAATTTTGACACTTCAAAGTTTAATTTTAATAACTTTATCGACACTTCCCGGAGGGGTGGACAGATGTAATAACACCCTCTTGAAATTGAACGATTAAATCACTCGGATACCAGGACACAAAATAATGGTGTTGCAAGCGTCCATAGGCGGCGGTAACCGCTTACCATCAGGCGGACCGCATGCATTGCTACCACCCGTGTGTATAAAAAAAAGCTGCTTCGCTTGGGTGCAAAAAAAGTGTCCTGAATATGATCGCAGTGCCATCTATCGGGTCCAATTGTCAATCCAAACCATTCACGAATCCACTTGAACTGTTGGCATATATGGACATTTTAGTGAATTCAATCAGGGAACAGGGGAATATGTAAATGGAGCCGGCTATTGGGTTGATGGTGCGCAGTGCAGTTAGCGGCGCCTGGCTCACTAGGTCGGTCTGCCCTCGCGGCTACACCAGCAGCTGAGGACGACGACGACGACTCTCCACATGTGTATACACACACAGAGCCCCACCCGTTGCAATAATGTTAAAAATATATGCCCTCACGCGAAGGCGTGTGGAGACAAGTGAAAGTGGGTGTGTGGGTACTACCTATACACCTCCATCTACCTCTTCGGGGTGAGGATATATATATATATATATATATATATATTCCACTAACTCAATCTTGGCTCTCCACAATTTATTATTGTGGTATCCCCAGGTGATCCAGCAACAGAAGATATCTCAGCTCATAACGAAGCAACTCCCTCCAGTAAGTTCTGCCGGAGGTATGGGGGGCAATATGCAGACTTCTACTATGGCAGGTGAGCTCGGGCTTAAGGTGGGGGGCGCTAGGGGGGGGGGGGTGTACATACAGAAGTAGGACGGCTTTTTTCACCGTAGACAACTTGAAAAATATTATGATCGTAAATAGATTGTTTTTAACTTATACATTCAGTTGTTAACGCCGAGGTCTTCACGGGGTAGGCAGAGAGTAAGGCGTCAGTTCTCTCCAAACACTCGCGATTAGAAAGAATAGTTAACCATTCAGAAAAGGTCCCCTAAAGGGTAGGCAGAGGTATGCAGTATCCCGATTTCATCCCTGTTTCTCAAGCACGATCAATTCGGGGTGCTGACACAGGCAAATCCTGCATTATCAACTTGAAGGATAGTAGTGGGGAGAAATAAAGCGATGGAGACAAGTTGCTTGCGATATGTACGGAATTATACCAGAATCTGTACTCAGGTGATACACCGGCCTCAATACCCGGACCGACTACTGAAGCCTATTCATGTTCTAAAGATATTCCACATACCACAGAATACGAAGTACACACAGCCCTTCGGAGTATAAAATGTAAAAAGCTTTTACCACATATTACAAGGCTATTCAATACTATCTTACAAACTGGCTCATTCCCAGAAAATGTCTGCCATTCAGACATTATTATTTTGTAAAAAAAGGGGTATAAGTCAGACATAAATAACTATCGCACTATTAGTTTAATTTTACACCTTTACAAAGCCTTCATAAAAGTGACCGAAGGTCGTATCTCAGGAAAACTGGATCAAAACCAACAAGAACAAGCAGGATTCCGTCGCGGGATCATTGAGAAATTTTCCGAATTTCAACTCCCTTTTTATCTGGCATTTATAGAATATACTAAGGCTTTTGACAGTTTAAAACACATTTCTCACACTTCAAGAAAAACTAAAAAGTGCAGTTGGGGTTCGAATATACAATCTTTCTGTTGTAAGCGACTACCCGAACCGCTCTGCCACGAATGTTCCTTTTTTGTTATGTTTAGGTGGATCAGGTGCAATGTCTTCAGGAGGTATGTCTTCAGGAGGTATGCCTTCAGGAGGTATGCCTTCAGGAGGTATGTCTTCAGGAGGCATGTCTTCAGGAGGTATGCCTTCAGGAGGTATGCCTTCAGGAGGTATGTCTTCAGGAGGCATGTCTTCAGGAGGTATGCCTTCAGGCGGCATGGCCCCGGGCATGGGCCCCGCGGGGCTGGCGGGGGGCCCCACAGGCCAGGGCGCGCCGCCGCAGCCCATGCTGCAGTCGCAAGTGCACCAACATCAACAGGTCACACCTCTTTTACTTCTAACGTAGTTGTGGCTCATACCGTCAGACGTAAATATAAAATAATACGATCTTGAAATTGGTAATTAATTTAATTACAAACTGTGTTCGGTGTTTTTACCCATAGTGGATGAGATGTTAAAGTCACCTGAATAATTATGATTACAAGTTTGAGCCTCGGCGGTATATATCTTGAAAGTACGACCATTATTTACCACGCCGTTGGTTATTAACTGTTTAAGAAAACATCGAGAGGAAAACGTTTTTAAAAGTATTCAACGACGTATGTACAGTCGTGCTCAGAAACGGTGTAGACTCGCCATTCGCCAGCAGCACTTATATAAATATATATCTGTGGTAACAACACAGCGTTATTAAACCTGGTATCATAAACATCTACTCTGAAAAAAATACATAAATTTTAATTCATAGACTAAGAGAGATTACTACAATAGGCGCTCCTTAACAGGGCATGATGATGGGGTCCGCCGGAGGGGTGGGGGGCGTGGCCAAGCAGGGGGGGAGGGTCAGCCAGCTGGACGGGCTAGAGGCGGCACGCCAGCAGAACCTGGAGAAGATACAGCACCTGCAGCAGACCCTGGAGGCGGCACACCAGCAGGAGGCGCAGTTCAAGTCGCAAATGGACATCATGTCGCACCTCCAGGCCGCCCAACAACAAGAGCAACACTACAAGCAACTTGAGGTAACCGCTTTCCTTCATGAGTCCAAACCTCCTTAATGCAGTATGTAAAAACACTTACAGTTCTAATAGTGTATTGGTGTGCCAATTACGTTACCCAAAAACAATCTTATCTTGATTTTCTCGAAGGACAATGACATACTTACTGACAAAACAGACGTCCTCAGGCGATGGAGTGAATTTTACAAAGATATGTATGATGATGATGCCGCTGATCTACTCATAGAGCTGCCTCCAACAGAATTTGTCGAGGATCCTATAGCGGATAAAATAAGTATGGGAGAGATTGTAAGAGCGATAAGAACTCTGAAATGTGGAAAAGCTGCGGGAATAGATGGGATTACGGCTAAGATGATCAAGTACGGTGGACCAGCGTTCTGGGACGTCATCTATTTGCTATGCAATCTTTGCTGGGAAAAGGGTGATGTTCCGGACGACTGGAGGCGAGCAGTCATCGTGCCTTTCTATAAAGGAAACGAAGTATCGAGGAAAGAATGATCACGATTGGCTGCTCAAACTACAGAGCCATCAGCTTGGTCAGCTTAGCTAGTAAAGTGTACACGAAGATCCTGACGATAAGAATGCAAGAGCGATCCGAAAAGTTTCTCTGGGAATCCCAAGGTGGATTTAGACCAGGAAGAGGATGTATGGATCAAACCTTCTCGCTTCGCGGAATCGTGGAAAAGTTTTTGGATATTAACCAAAAGGTTTTCTGCGCTTTCGTCGACTTGGAGAAGGCATTTGATAGAGTCGTACGAAAGGAACTCTGGGACGTGTTGCCTGGATATGGAGTGAGCAGTTCCCTACTGCACGCCGTGAAATCACTCTATAGTGATAGCGAGGCGTGCGTTAGGGTTAACGGTGAGATGTCACCCTGGTTTGATGTGAAGTCGGGGGTCAAACAAGGGTGTATCATGTCTGCCTGGCTGTTCATAATATATCTAGATAACTGTCTGAGAGCACTAAGAACGCGCGGATGTGGAGTGAAAATGAGAAACTTAGTAGCCTATTATTCGCCAATGCCGCGGTTTTACTGGCGACATCAGAGGGCGAACTGCAGTCACTATTTACCATAATGAAAGAGGAATGTCAAAAGAAGGGACTGCGCCTAAACGCTGGCAAGACTAAGGTTCTGGTATTCGAAAGAGATGAACAAGTGACCGAGTGTGCTATATCGGCAACAAGCAACCGGTTTCGCGAATGAATTTAATATCTTTTAGAAGCATGTTCACACGAGATGGAAAGTATGAAAAAGATATCAAAAGAAGGATAACTGCCGGAAATAAGGTGAATGGAGCCATGTCGGCGTTGATGGGCAGTAAAAGTCTGAGCAAGAATGCTCGAATTGCTGTCCACAACGCGATATTGGTACCTACCTTATTGTATGGCAGCGAATCCTGGGTATGTTAGAGGAAGTATGAAAATAGCTTGAATTCAGTTGAGATGCCATCTCTTCGAAAAATGTGCGGCGTAACGATATTAGATCGAAACCGCAATGAAGAGATTCGCAAGTCAACTGGCGTGAATGAGGGCGTGATTCTAAAGATGAAGAAAGGCATGTAACGTTGGTTTGGACACATAGAAAGGATGAGTGAAGAAAGATTGACGAAACAGATATACAAAGCAAAAGTGTATGCAAGAAGAGGCAGAGTAAGGTCACGTTCCAACTACCTGGATCAAATAGATCGAACTCTCAAGGACGGGAACGTTAAGAGTACTCGAAACCGACGAGCATGTATGAAGAGACTGATGAATGTGGACGAAGCGAAAGAGGTATGTAAGTCTAGAGAGAACTGGCGCTCTATACTCTCTGCCTACCCCGTTAGGGACTTGGCGTGATGATATGTATGTATGTATGTATGTATAGGTTATTCGTCATCGTATCCCCATACCTTCTAAGGAGCACCGAGCTCAATACCCGACCACGGCGAACCAAAAAGAGGATTATTTTTATGATCGTCATGTGTGTATGTGTGCAGAATGTATGTATGTTCATTTGTTGCCTCATTACTTCTAAACTACTTATCTTAATTGGACAAGTGTGATGTCGTTGGAAGCGACTTCACACTTTAACTATGTCTATATTTAGAGATTTAGCCTCACGCCTTCTCACCAGGGTCTCCGGCAGGGGTAGGCAGAGGTGTATAGGTCTAACCCGCACACCCACTTACCGCCAGATATATATTTTAGGTGCCAACGTATATGGTAACGGTATTTATGGTATAAGATCGTTTGCTCTCGTACTCAAAGCAAGTGCCATTGCCAGGAGCAGCAGCGCAAGCACCAGCTGCAGCAGCAGCTGCAGCAGCAGTTGCAGCAGCAGCAGCAGCTGCGGGCGGCCCCCGGGGCCATGGCGCGCGGCATGCGGCCCATGCACCCCTCCAACCCTGGCCTCAGGCATCTCCTGCAACAGGTACTTATGATTTGGAAGTCATTTGGAATTTATATATGTAGGTAGCTCGAAACCCTGGTCATCATATGCCGACCTTTTATTGCTTTTTAACATCAACGGGTACAGCTAGTAGCTAATATATAAACTTATCGTACGCCTTCCCTCACGGGGTAGGCAGAGACAGTATAGCGCCAGTTCCCTCATGACTTACATACATTTTCATCGACATTAATCAGTTTCTCCATGCTCTTTATAAGTATTTTTTATGGTAATGTTATAATAATAATATATATTATAATATTACCATAAAACAGACTTATAAAGAGTAATATTATTACTGTAAATTATGTATTAAATGTTGTTATTGAAGAGTCTTGTCTCACAGTTTTGTACTTACGAAACTCCTAGAAGCCTCAACAACGATGATTTAAAATTTAAGAGTTATCTTACACGCTGATAACAACTTACTGAAAATTTATTACATAGTCTTCAGTTTCGGGTATCCTTGACGATCCCATTTTTGTTGTGACCTACATTTGATTTAAGTACATACTTGGAACGTGGTGTTCCGTCTGCCTCTTCCAGGCACTTTAGCTCGGGGTTACCTATCAATAGTATGCGGGTTCCTTCAAGATGTTTTACTTTACCGTTAAGCTCATGGTTATCGCTGAGAGAACTTTTAATCTTTCACATTTTTCACTATGCTTGCTCTTCATAACTATTGTATTGATAATGCCATCCACGAAGACGCGCCCCACCAGTATCTAGTCGAGGGGGTCGCGGGATGCGGGGAGTATGACCCGAGTCTATTAATTGTAGTGTGCGTGTGCACTCATAGGTAATCAGTGTGTACCGATAATACTCAAACATTAGTGGAAGGTTGCACACTTACACAATAAGCTATAAGGAAGAACAGTGGGACGCGTCTTCGTGGATGGCACTGCATTATCTTTTGCTAATGTTCATGTTTCCTTTCAGTATGTTCTCTATAGATTCGCACATTTAGGTCTTGTAGCACTAGACTTCTTATATCGTCTGACATATCACCTGACATAACATAATAGGTCAGGTGATATGTCAGATGATATACGAAGTCTAGTCATAAAGCAAAAGTGTGTGCAAGAAGAGGCAGAGGAAGGCCACGTTCCAACTACCTGGATCAAATAGATCGGACTCTGAAGGACGGGAACGTTAAGAGTACTCAAAACCGACAAGCATGTATGAAGAGACTGATGAATGTAGACGAAGCGAAAGAGGTATGTAAGTCTAGAGAGAACTGGCGCTCTATACTCTCTGCCTACCCCGTTAGGGACTTGGCGTGATGATATCTATGTATAACATAATATACGTTGGCAGAACATTCCGGACCCTAGTCGGCGGTCCCTTTATGCCTTTTCTAATTATCTCTGTAATATAAGATGTATGTATATGTAAGGTAAACTCGCTATATACATTCCATATATAAATAAGTCGTAATTTAATCTAACCTTATAGTTAGGTAGCCACAAAAACAGAAAGAAATAAAGAGAAAATATTTTTTTTAAACTGAAATGAAAAAAATATTTGAGTATATTTATTTGTAAGTAATTACAAATTTATAGGAATTTATTTTAAAATTTTGGCATTATTTTTTCATGAAATGAGGTTTTTTTTACTAAAATATAATTAGTATATTATTTATCTTTTGTATTCTACTTGCCTTTCTTAACTAAAATAACAAAATGATAAAACATTTTGAGTGTACAGCGGGAATATTCATACTTTATAATGTCAATAATTTTCCCATTCGCTAGAAAATTACACTAACGCCGTCTCTACTTTTGACTGTTACTAGTTCATTTAATTAACCCGTTCCACCAGCGGAGCAGATATAAAACTACATATCATATTGTCCACGTGTTTTATTGACTCACATCCGTTTCGATCGATTTGACAAAATCTTGTCGCGTCATGCTAGCCTGCTAGTCACGCGACGTAGCCGTGACGTAGGCGAGACGTGGCCGTGGCGTAGCCGCGACGATGACGTAATGTCGTGTGTTGTAGCAACAGCAGGCGGCGCGCAGTACTCGCCCGCACATGTGACACTTCGCACCGCTCGCACGCACAAGTAATGCTTCGCGCACAACACATTCATTCTTATACTAACTCACGCCCTCACTGAGTGTAATGTTGTTATTGTATGAATATCTATCGTATATCTAGTAACTTAAAGTTTATTTTACCGAAACTTCTCCTACACTAAGGGTGGAAAGAAGTATTTTCAAGTTATGCCGTGAATTTTCCAAATATGGATTTCAGTGTGTTTTGGATGTAATCACAGATTCTACAAGTGTTAAATGCTAGTGACTATAGAAAGTTGAACATTACTAGATGGGAAGCGTGGCCGAGAATAAGCAAAGGACGGAGACTACCGGAGGGAGCTTCATCTATCCATACAAATAAATAAAATTGGAGTGTCTGTTTGTAATATTAAAATAACCGCTTTTTACTACATGCATGTGGATGTATACACAAACCTACACCAAAATATCATTTTTTAAATTTTTTTGTCTGTCTGTTTGTTCCGGGTAATCTCTGCAACGGCTGGACCGATTTTTACGGGACTTTCACTGGCAGATAGCTGACTACTTTTATTTTTAAAACTGTATTTATTTTTTTGTTAATTTCCACGCGGTCGAAGTCGCGGGCACAGCTAGTCACAAATAAATTTCTTACCAACTCTGCCTCTTTCTCATATTAGTATTGTTAGGCACCCGTGAGATGATGGTAAATCGTTAGCGTCGCCCACACTTTGCTATCTGTATTTGTTCTATGGTCGTTTTACCTTATCTGTACTATATATAGTCTGGTTTAAATGAATGTATTTCTTTAAACTGTCAATAACAACATTACACTGGTATAACTTAATGCATGAACCTTTCTGTTGCATACATCATTCATATTATTTACTTTAATAAACTTATCTGTCACTTAGCATAGATAAACTAATAATAATCATGTCAAACCATGAATTATAGACGCCTGCGACCTTGTCTTCTGCTTTAAAAATTTGAGTCAAGTTTTAATTACTTTTATGAGTTGGCGTTTATCGTATTTATCTTTTCCCACAATAAATAGTCTGTTATAATTTTCTCCTGAGCAAAGTAACCTGTGATTGTACTAGTCTTAAGTCAACCTTAAATGAATTTCTTCTCAGACATTATTACCAGATATTATTATGTTTTCCTTCACCGTTAAGTCCGTATGACAAATCACTGGTTTTCCTTCACCGTTAAGTCCGTATGACAAATCACTGGACTCAAGATCAGGAAAAAAATTGTTCACTTGGGTTTGAACCCTGAAGATCGCGATAACGTTCATACTTATGACACCGAGTCCCTCACGGGGTAGGCAGAGACTGAAGGGCGCCAGTTCTCTCGACTTAGAGGCCTCTTCCGCATTATAATTTTCGGAAATTCTCGGTTCAATCAAGTTTCGGGTACTATTGACGTTCCCATCCTTGAGTGTCCGATCGATTTGTACCAAGTAGTTTTTGATAAATAGTCTTCCTCTGCCTCTTCTTTCACACACTTTAGCATTGTATATATGATTCTTCATTCTCTCTTCACTCATCCTTTCTGTAGGTATGTCAAAGCCAAGTGTCTCTTCACACGTACCACAATTATGAGACACAGAAAAATATCCAAACCGATATCCATTCCCACTGCTCTCAAATCTAACAAATTGGTTGAAGTGGCAATAGGCAGGCCACATCGCTCGAGGAACCGACCGCTAGGTGTGCCGTTGTAAGGATGGCCTAGGGAGAGCTAGGAGACCTATTCCCAGCAGTGGACGTAGGGTTAATTACTGATTCTCGCCAACTTTTTTTTTTCATTACGATAAAGTCGCAGGTGTTTAGTTGTATGTATAATGAAGTGTCTCTCTCTTGCACCTACATGTTTGCAAGAGAGTGTCTCTCTCTTGAACCTAGCTGTTTGTGTATCCAGCAGCCGCCGTATAGGCCCGGCGGCGGGGCTGCACGGCCCACTGCGCAGCCGCAGCAGTTCGATGACGTCAACGGTTACAATGACTTCCTTTAGGAGAGTGGAGAAACATTCTTCATACATACATAGGTACATCATCACGCCGAGTCTCTCCTTCTCTTACATATTCTTTTTCAAATCCTTTTATATTCATGACTATTGAGCACAGAAGCAGTCCTGGACAAAATTGTCTACGGTTACCCGATCCGTGACATCAGCTGTTTTCCGTAGCTAATGTCATAGATATATATGAATATGAATTATAGATAGCGGATAGCGTGAACGCTAGGGCGAAGATTCGCCAGAATTGGTCTCCGAATGTGTAGATACCTCCTAACGAAGAGGGCATACTACCCCCGAAGAGGGCACATGACACTGCCTTCGGGTAGAGTTGTGTTCCAGGAGTAAGGTTCTCCACGAGGAGTTATTGTACTGGCAGGAACGGTCTTCCCTTTCCTTTCCTGCTGCTCTTCTCAGTATTCAAGAGGGCTAGTATTCTTGTATATTGATGTTATTTAATGAAGACAATTAAAAAATGTGTTTATATACACATCCAGTGTTTTATTTCATTTAAGTAAGATTTCTCTGTTTATGCCTGTATGTTCTAACCGTCAATAAATAACCTAATTAATGAGGCCGATTGACTTGAAATTCTGCTGCTGGGCGGGCCTGCTAGTAAATATATATATTTACAAAACCAACTCATCAGTGAAATACTTTCGGTATAATACAAATTAAACTTTATCCACTACAGATAAATCTCAAATTTGTATGTACGTTCCCGAACCAACACAATACTAATTCAGGTTGAAATAAAACACTGCGGATATGCAAAGTACATCTTATGTATTTAAGTATTTTGTTTACATAATTAAGTATACATTACATACAACGTACAACACAATACAAACTTAAGGTTCAATTTGGTATAAAATTGTGGCACGATAAATATTACAGCTAATATAGATTATATACTCTAGACACTTGTACAGTACAGTACATTCACAAAGACGCGCCCCACAAATTTCAAGTCCACGAGGCCGCGGGGTGCGAGGATATGACCCGAGTCTATTAATTGTAGTGTGCGTGTGCACTCATAGGTAATCAGTGTGTACTGATAATACTCAACATTGGAAGGTTGCACACTTACACTATAAACTATCGGGAAGAGTAGTGAGGCGCGTCTTCGCTGCTGGGCTGGGGTCTATAGTTAGTTATACAAATACAGCGCTTAGTTTTGTTTCAAAAATGTCAGTCACATCACATGACAGCGACAATTTCTGTACCACACACAGAACATTTCACGAGTTGGATTCGTGACCTGTCAATAATGTCACTTTAGTTCCCTATAAGTACCGCTTGGAGCGCTGTATACATACATACACAAATATCTATGAGCGTGGCGGCAGTGGTTCGAGTAGTTGCCTGCAACACAACGATAGCAAGCTCGAATACCAACTGTTGGTACGTGAGTTTTTCTTGACTTGAATACAGTGAGTAGTCACACCACGAGTTTTACGGTGAAAGAAAACATCTAGAAACCTGCATACGGTTAAGAAGAAATTCAAAGGCGTATACGTAGTCGTGCTTGAGTATCGGCGATGGACATCAGATGGAAGCAACACAGATGGGTGGAACTACAACAAATGGAAAGGGCACGGTAAAGACTGTGCTGTAATAATAATCTTTGAGAAGAAACCATCAAATGAAGTGACTTCTGCGAAATTAAAAATAATATCCGAACGAATGTGTTAGTAATCCTACATCTGTATACTTCGCGATATTCTTTCTATCGCGCCAAAATTTGAGCGTTCATGTTCCCAAAAGAGCGAAGCGATTGCGATGAAATTTTAGAACTATTTATTGACCTTTTTATTTTTTCCTTTGCCTTTTTATCGCGAGAAAGACATAAACAATTAGCATCGACGTTCATACATAGCTACATAGCCATAATTGTGAGCAAACATTAGCTTAAGTCCAGCGCAATCTCTTCGACCTCCCTATACGTCATGAAAGATATTGACTTTTGTTTGGACACATATAAGTTAATCTGGTTGGTTTTCCTCTTTTTCCTTCTACTTCCAGAATATACATACATATACAGGTAATATAATTATAATATATTATTAAATAATAAGCAGAAAATTATTCTTAGCCAATATTGGGGCACTTTATCTGTATGATAATGATATCTTGAACAATAATAAGCTTAATCAATTCATTTTTATTACTTTTTAAAAGTAAATCACAATAATTTTGTAGGAATGCACACATTTTAAATGCAATTGATTTCCATAGTGCAAATTTTCGTTTATATTAAATACACAAGTACATATAATTACACCGAGTATTGTACGGGTTAACCAGAGATAATTAAGTGCTTTTATCTCTGGACACACCTGTCAAATTATGTTCACTAAATATGGCATTGTAATGTAAGTATTCCGAGTTCGCTAAAGCAGTCTCAAATTTAAATCTATACTTATATGTATTATAAAGGATCACTTTGTTTGTTTGAACGCAATTATCTCAGGAACTACCGATCCTATTTGAAATGCATTTTTTGCACTAAGACAGCCCATTTAATGAGGCTATAGGCTATTTATACCATGTTATCCAGGGAAATATCAAATAAAACGCGGTAAAAACTCCTGAGCACAGGTAATAAAAATAAAATGACACGCAAGATGGCAATAGGCAGTCAGAGGGTTAAACTAAATAGTTGCCAAGGTCTATGAAAGCGCTCACGCCAGGCTAAGTCAACCATCAACCAAAGAGAAACTCTTTATGGCGTAAGATAAGAGAAATTGTCACTGCCCTCTATTCAATACATGTATATTTAACAATGCTATTTGCTGAGAAAATACAAATATTTTTGACACAATATTCTCGATAAGATACATACCCACATAATTGAAATTATTCTTAAATTAATGTTAACTTTTAAATAATTCGAAAAACACGCACATACACACAGGGTTGCATAATCGATTTTTCAATGACAAAGCGTAACAATTTTTCTTTTTGCTATCCAATGTGGCAATGCTGCCAGTCTTATTCGCGGATACAGATTAGAGTCATACATTTTATCTGTAATTAGTTTACTTCAATTTTAGTAAATACATATTGTTATTCTAACTAAACATACATTCAAAGCTTAATGAGGCGTTATTTTTGAACAATTAAAGAAAATAATTTTCTTTACGTATTTTGAACATTTTTGGAACAATATACATACATACAGATGTATTATTAAAGTCATATTTCAAAATTTTCCTGTAAATTCAAACAAATTTCCAACAAAATGCAGTCGCTGGTATGTTAACAATTGAAACCGTACAAACGTGGCGTTTCAATTCAAACTGTCAAGCCGCCATTTTGTATTTCCGTCTCCTTACAATGAGAGGGAAACAAAAACGGCATCTTGACAGCACTAATTTCTACCCAACATAAATGTCACGTGAAGTTTTACGCCACCTTAGCCTTGTCACTGTCACCCTTTTCACTTAAACTGTCACTCTTTACGTCGCCATTTTTGCACTTGCCGTTGGTTGACGGTTGGTCGTTAGACTTGGTTTTACTTTTCTTAGGCACTGCGTAGATGCGCTCCAGCAGCGCCAGGCCAATGTTACCTGGTACCCTTTGGTGCTTTTCAATCAGGTCTTCTATGGCTTCGGCGACCTGAAAAGTTAATTACTTCGTAAATGTTTTATATTGATTTAATTATCACATCCGTGGATACCGATCTCGGTCATATAGATAATTTGCAAACATTTTTTTACTCTTCCACATATAAAAACTTTGAGTCCCTCAAGGGTGGACAAAAACGGTTCAGGACTAGTTCTCTCTAGATTTAAAGAACTCTTTCGCTTCGTCCACATTCATCAGTCTTCATACATGCTCATCGGTTGGTCGAATCTTGACGGTCCCATGCTTGAGTGTCAGACCGATGTGATCTAGGTAGGTTTATGTAAATATTATTGTTTAATTGAAATATCTATAATTATGTAACTTGACTTATGCTAGAATTGTAACACAACCTTTTTCTGGAGCTGGTCAGGTGTGATGTTGGGATCATATGGTATGGGCTTGCCGAGGTGTGAGACCAGCTTGACGGGGAACCCCCCGTACACGGGCGCCAGCGGCACGCGCGTGGCGGAGTACAGTCGGCGCCACACGCCGCGCACCCAGCCCACTGTGCGGAAGGCCTCGCGCACGTTGCGGGTGAACAGCGGGACTATAGGCTAAGGGGATGCGACACTCAATACATTTATCAGCGATGGAAAGAGCGAGGAGGCTATCCTTTTGGGGTACTAGTTCACACATCTGCCTATCTTGGAGGCGCAGACTTAACCACAGAATAAGGCATTTATTAACGTCAGACGGTTAGACTACCACCTCAATGAAATATTTTTGAAAAGAAACCAATAAAATTATACAAAAATATTTAATAGGTACAGCAAGACCTCATATATCTTCTATGTATATGTAAAAAAAGAGCCGTGGTGGCCGAGTGGTTCGAGCAGTCGCCTGCGTCGCAAAGGTCGCAAGTTCGAATCCCGATTGTACCAATGAGTTTTTCTGAACTTAAGTACAGTGATTAGTCACACCATTAGCTGAACGGTGAAGGAAAACATCGAGAGGAAACCTGCATTCATCTGAGAAGAAATTCAAAGGCGTATATACATACGCCTTCGAATGTCTTCACGCCGCCGTTACTCCAGCACGACTATACAGTCGTGCTGGAGTTACGGCGATGGAATCGCCATCTCTCACGTTGGCACCTAATATACCTCTGGCGGAAAGTGGGTGTGTGGGTATTACCTATACACCTCTACCTACCTACGTCTTCACGCCTACCCCTTCGGGGACCCTTGTGGGAAGGCGTGAGGATATATTATTTATATATTATATGTAAAAAATCGCCGTTACCTCACGAAAACCCGAGAACAAGTGATTTCGATGTTTTTATGTGTGTTTCCGAAAGCTTGTTATGCAAGAATGGAGCTTGGCGGGACAGCTAGTATCGGTAACGATTATTATTACTGTTAGCAATAGGGTCTCACCACTTTAGCTTCCTGCGCAACCTTAGCGAAGCCGACGCGCGCCTTCCAGTTGAGCCTGTAGTAGTGGTCCCCGAACTGCGCCTCGTACACGCCGCCCGGCGCGATGGCCAGCGGGTTGCCGGCCTTCAGCACAGACGCGCACGTCTGCACCGTGCCAGGGATCACGCACAGGCCCTCCAGCAGGGATGCCCAACCTATACATACACACACATATAGATAGTGCAATCCACGAAGGCACGCCCCACTATTCGTCCTTACAATATATAGTGTAAGTGTACAACCTTCCACTAATATCTGAGTATTATCGGTACACACACCGATGAGTGCACACGCAAACTACAATTAATAGACTCGGGTCATACTCCACGCATCACGCGACCCGTTCGGCTAGAAATTGGTGGATGGCACTATCTATACACATACAGGCAGAGTGCCTCAAAATATTATGAAAAAAGTATCTCCGAAAATAACTTGACAACACATCGAAACGTGTGATCTTTAAATGATGAGACAAGAATTGTTTCGGGAAACATCAAACCAATTTCATATTTGTTATTTATAAGTACTACTCACCAGGTATTTTGAACATGAACCTGTCGGCGACTGTGTGGACGTGCCTCCGCTTGAAGAGCAGGAGGCGCGCTATGAAGTAGTAGATGTCGATGGGCAGCGCGCCGTGGTAGTAGATGAGCAGGAACGGCCCGTCAGGTATGTTCTCTAGACCTTCGATCTCGAAACCTGACACGAAAAGACATACATTTATATATCTTCAAGCCTTTCCACAAGAGTCCCCGAAGAGATAGGCTTCCGCCGGAGATATACATACGTATGTTAGGTGCCAACGTGACAGATGGCGAGTCCATCACCGTTACTCAAGCGCGACTATGTCTACTATGTACGTCTTTGAATTACTTCTCAGACGTATGCAGGTTTCCTCGCGATGTTTTCCTTAACCGTAAGGCTCGGGGTGCGACTAATCACTGTGAACTTTGCAATATTTATGTTTACGAGAAACATACATTAAAAATATTTTTTGAGCAGTCGGTTCCAATACATTTTTCAGTAATTAAGCATAATATTTGTCACACCGCGAGTTTTACGGCAAAGGAAACGTCCCGAGGGAACTTGCATAAGTTTGGGCCAAAATTCGTGTAATTCATGAACGGATGAAAATCGGTTCGAAAGAGTTCACAACTTTCATTTACAATATCTTAATGGCTAGCATTCTTATATTGTTTTGGGCCTCACCATGCCACAGCCAGCCGTGCGCGTCCCACAAGGCACAGACCGCCATCCTGGCCGCCAAACGCCAATCGCCCTGCACTCCGGGTACAACTCGCAATCTAAATCATTATTAAAAATAAAACATTACGGACGTCAAAGCCAAATCCATCACTCGCCGTTGACGGGGAATTCATCCGTGTGGGGATCAGAACCTACCTACACTCTTTAGACAAAATCCTTTTCTGTTAGCGTTCACGCCATCCATTGTAGTGTCTACGAGAAAAAAATCCGCTGATAATATACCTAGATGACCTAGAAGACGAGATACCAGTTGCAATGAAATCTAGTGTACTTGCCTACAGGTACGTCGTCTAAGACACGAAACAGTTGCATTGGAATCTAGTGTACCTAAAAATGAGGAGATACCAGTTGCAATAAAATCAGACCTGTAGAGCCTGTAGATGTGAAATATGATGCTGCTCATGTAGATGAGGACAATGATGACCGCTGGCAGCAGGAAGGTCACGATCACCGGCGTCAGGAACCATGTTAGCCACAAGCTGTACTCCGTGTCCACGTACTCAACTGAAACACGAGGCGTGGTTAGTATATTGGGTAACACTCGTTGTAGCTGACTGCTTGAAATGCCACGCAAATTGTATCCGATCAATTTGTGAGTAGAGATACAAAACAAACATACAAAAATATTTTATTTATTTAATCAATAATCAAAATCAATCAAATGGTTGTGATGAAAAAAATATCATCTCGTTTAGCTTTAAGGCAAAAAAGTCTCGCACTGTGGGGTTTCAAAGTTTCGCTAATAGAGCAAGAGCCCACGAGAGCCAGACCTTCGTTATTTTATAAAGGCTGAAAGTTTCTCTGTGCATGACCCCAACACAGGTAAGAACGGCCAGCGACTATGGAGTTCGGGTCGTGGTTACTTGTTGTGGAAACCCCTTTGAAGCATTGTTATTTTAAGTCCTTAAATGTACGAGTACATCTATGAATTAGGAAAATAATTTCAGTATATAGCAACTTACAGTAACTCATACTATCGACTGCAGTGGCAGAGTGGTTCGTGTGGTCGCAACATAAAGATTGAAAGTCCAATCACAGTCTGTGCCAATAAGTTACTATTACTGAACTTAAGAACAGTGATTAGTCACACCACGAACTTTTTGATGAAGGAAAACATGGTAGAAAGTAGACAGTATGTTTAGTCGCGTTTGAGAAACGGCGGTAGACTGTGACGTTGACACCTAAATATACCTCCAACGAAAAGGGGGGTAAGAAGAGGTGTGCAGTTTTTTCTTCACACCTCTTCTTACCCCTCCGGGACCTTCGGAAGGCGTGTGGATCTATACTAATATTATAAAGAGGAAAGATTTGTATGTAAGTATGTTTGTAAGGAACTGGCTCAAAAAGTACTGGACCGATTTTAAAAATTCTTTTACCTTTTCAATGCTGCATTATCACTGATAGGCTATAGGAATAGGATAGATTAATTGCAAGAAAATAAATAAATTTTAAGCCAAAATGTTTAAAAATTAATTGTCCACCCGTGCGAAGCCGGAACGGGCCGCTAGTTAATAATATTTGATAATAATAACAGTTATTGAATCAATATGAACAGGACAAGTCTTATCTGTATATGTATGTATACTATATATATAAATATATATATAGTATCCATGCGTAGGGGGCATCCGGCTCTTATCGTGCGTCTGTTGCCCGTCTACCGACGCAGCCCTGGTTGCTATAGGATGCTATCCCAAAGCTAGTGGGCGTTAGTGCATGGAAGTAGAAGTGCATCACCCTCTATACCTATCACTTGACCTGGTGTGCCAACCGAGCAGGAGAAGAGAGGAAGGATTTAATCGTATAAAAATCTGTCACGTTGGCACCTAATATACCTCTGGCGGAAAGTGGGTGTATGGGTATTACCTATACACCTCCGCCTACTCCTTCGGGGACTCTTGTGGGAAGGCGTGATATAAAATTATAAGATGGTTCTGCACTTCTTATAGCAACACGTGGCCTAGAGTGCTAGTCGAGCAGCAGAAGGGAGGAAGGATTTAACGGATCGCAAAATTGGTGATGTGTCAGAAAATATAAGGGTCTATAGAAGTGGACGGGTTTTGTGAACATATACATATATAATATCCTCAAGACGAAGAAATAAAACGAAAAATAACAACATTATTTAAGGAAGTTGGTAACATTCAATCCGAAACATGTTTTGTGGGTTTCTTTCTGAAACTATGAATTACATTACAAAAAAAATGTTGTAAGAATCCATAAAATATATCCTCACGCCTTCCCAAAGGGTCCCCGAAGTGGTAGGCAGAGGCGTATAGGTAGTGCCCACACACCCACTTTCCGCTATAAATATATTTTAAGTGCTAACGTGACAGACGGCGAGTCCATCCGACTATACATACGCCTTTGAATTTCTTCTCAGACGTATGCAGGATGTTTTCCTTCACCGTAAAGCTCGTGGTGTGTCTAATCACTGTAAGTTCAAACAAACTCAATAGTACAGTCGGGTTTCGAACTTGAAATCATTGTTGTAGGCAACTACTTGAAGCACTCGGCCCCAACGGCTCTTTAGTCTTTAGTACAAAAGATATTTCGGTATTTCAGCCATTAAGATAAAATACACGTAATAAAATCAAGTCATAAATATTAACAGATCGCCGTTTCGTAACCAGTGTGTACGATAACCTATGACCGCTAGCATGATCTCTCCGAGTGATGCAGTGAGAGCGGTCACAATGATACTTGGCACAATGATTTACTTGGATGGTGCATATTGTTCTGTAAGAGTTAGGTTCACGCAAGTTCAGGAAAGTTGTGGAAATATTCCCATCTGTTATCTATACTTAATAATATAAAGAGGAAAGATTTGATTGTTCGTTTATTTGTATTGAATAGGCTCCGAAATACTGGACCGATTTGAAAAATTCTATCACCATTGGAA
>JACCPG010000020.1:35783-49030 GCA_016069955.1 Drepana arcuata
AGTAACGGCGATGGGCTCGCCATCTGTCACGTTGGCACCTAATATACCTCTGGCGGAAAGTGGGTGTGTGGGTATTACCCATACACCTCTGCCTACCCCTTCGGGGACCCTTGTGGGAAGGCGTGAGGATATTTATTTTATTTTATTTTTATGAATATTAAATACACACTGAACAAAAATCTAACTGCCGGAGATAAGCGCGTCAATGTATGTATGTCTGATAATTATCGTCGCTGTCAATGTAAAATAAAAATCCTTTAACACGCCGCATTACAGGTTTACAAACCCTCAAAACTATCCTGCTATGTAGATATACTTATAAATCAAATTAATAGTACATTAACATTGAATTGTTATTAGATATAATTGGATTAAGTGGGATCAATCGCTTAACTGATTATTTTAAACGAATAAATTTTTATTAGTCAAACATTCACTTCTGACTGTCTTTGTAAAGGTGTCATTATATAAAAAAATGTTAATGCAATTTCGAAGCAAATACTTTTTAAATTCAAACTAAAAAACTACGCGACTTTATTTTCACCATAGAGTATTTTTGAGAAATTGACACATGAAATGAAACCGGGCCAACAAAAAAAAAAATTTGCTCGTTATAGATCGTATGTGATGGTTACATTGTAACTTTTGATCGCAGGTTCTGTTCCTATGTTGGGGAAAGTTCCCAGAGTCGCACTAAGACTGGCTGAGGTGGCAGAAGAGGACCTGTACGTCTCTTATGCTGCTAACACAGCAACACGAGAAATACCCCAGTCACCTGTAGTCATCGCTTCATCGGCCTCTCTTTGTTGTAGAAAGAACAAGTGTTTCAAGAATAATAAAATAAATATACATACTGCAATATATTCCAATGTAGAAGCCAAGGCAGGCGACGACGAGTTTCACGAAATCATTAATCGTATTCGTATCACAGTCAAAATACTTTATAAAGTCTTTCATGATGTACGTTTTCATTGGTCGCGCGTTGCACTGTGTCTCTACCATTTTGGATTAAAGCGAATTAATAATAAAAAAAAACCGAATGCACTGATAACCTAGCGACCGGCAGATGATACGTTATGCATACGATCGGCGCATGTACCCAGAAAAAATATTCAACCGTTTGATTCGACGCGTCAGTACAGAATGGCCGCGCTTCGTGCAGACGGCTGACCCCAGCAATATTTATCTATCTAATAACAAATTGTTTTGATAGACAAGCGGATATTAATTTATCTATACGGTTGTCCGTTTACGCGTGATTTTTACGGTGACACAACACCCTAGTAGTAAAGGGTATAAGAATATTCTCAAAAACATGGGAAAAGATCTTCGATCCACGTCTCTCGAATTCTGCCGCTTCTAAACCTACTCTGATAGGTAAAGGAGCCAATTGTTGTTTACGCGTCTATAAACTCATTAAGGAAAACCACAGAGTTCATTTTCCATAACCTGAACGTAAGCGGAAGGAAACCTTCACGTAAGTTTTTGTGTTGTCTCTCATAGCGTGAGCTGCGGGAACTTTTGCTATAGAACCGAATAATGACTTAAAGAGTTTCTGATACGCGAGTTAGGGAGCTGTACTGGACACGTACTTAGGAGGGGTTGTTGCTGGGGGTGTTTTCATTTACTCACGCCTTCTGACAACGGTCCTTGATAAGGTCAGAGGTGTAACGACACCCACATTGCTCCGGAGATAAGGGGAGATCCACAAATTACGTGAGGTGTTTTTTTGAATTTTCTGTCCCTCCCTCCCCCCTGGTGAGATGTTGTGAGATTTTATTCAACCCCCTCCCCCATCCCCCAATCTCACGTGAGATTTTTCAAAATGTGCGTTTCTTAAATATGTAAACGTGTTGGAGACGATTCCCGACGGCGACTTTCTGTCCGGGACGACTTTAGAATCTGGATAATGGGTCAAAATAGTATAGTTTTTTTTGTTTCAATAAGAAAAAAAATTGCGTGATATTTGCCGAGACCCCCCCTCTCTCCAACGTAAGATTAGATGAGATTTGACTCGACCCCCCCTCCCCCTTAAACATCTCACGTAATTTGTGGATCTCCCCTAATAGGATACCAAAGTGGCACATGGTGAGCCTATCGCCGTCAATACCCGTGGTGTTGCAAGAATCCATAGGCGGCGTTAACCATCGGGCGAGTGGCGTGTTTGTTTACCACATCAGTGGTATCAAAAAAGGTTTGTTTGGTTCGGTTTCCGTCAAATAAGCCTCGTACTACACTCTTTGTTTTTCGGATTTAAACTTCCAATCTTGATATCCAACATTCAGAAAATCTATCTACGCATTGCTTTACTGAATCGTATTGAACTTAAAACAATTACAAACTCTTTCTCTATTTGTGATTACATGTCTCGCATTTAGTTCTATTCAAGTACTGGCCATAACCTCCTCTGTAACAGGCCACGCTTCGGTCTTGGGGCAATATCTACTACGCCACGATTTCGTCTGTCCATAAATTATTGGATATGAGGATAATTTATACATTATAAGCTGGATTAACCAAGGATATGCTGAATTACAGAAATAAGATCTTCCAATAAAGCCAAACTTTACGCCGGGAAGCCGCGGGGCTCGGCTAGCGTGATATACCTAGGTAGTTGAACATGGTCTTAGTGACACTTAACGTCAACCTTCCTTCACTCATCCTTTCTATATTTCCAAACCAACAATTCTTCATCTTTACAATCACACCCTCGTTCCCGCCTGTTTCTTTACCAATGTTGTATAATAATAACTTGTACTTTTTCAATCGTTAGTCACTATGTCTTGCACTGTTAATTGATAATTTAACCTCTTTAAAGGTTGGTGGTCGGTCTGATAACAATAGGTGATACTTGCCCGTGTATAGAAGGTGGGGAATGGTCGTTAAATTGTAATCTGATTGGATATATATATAATAGGACGCTTTACGGCAACGTTTGACGTCAGCGCAAGGCAAATGGCCTAGCTATGACGGGAAAGTCACGTTTAAAAACAAAAACTTCTAGAATATTTGCTAAGAAGTTATAGTCCCTCGCGGGGTGGGCAGGGGGCATAGAGCAGCAGTTCTCTCAAGACGTACAGACTACAGAACTCTTCAGCCATTTTTTAGTTAAAGTTTGAAGATATTTTAAGAAAACTCAAAAGAATATATTTATCAAAAAAAATTATACTTATTTTGTCTGTTTTTTTCAGATAAAAGCGCTGAATCATTATTAATTATTGCTTATGTGAGGTTGAAAAAATACATATGGATAAAGTCCAAATCGCCATGTAGATTTTGTAATAACCTTTTAAGACAAGACTGCAAGGATGGTACGCACTATTATACTTGCAAGTACATCAGTTTGTGATACCAAAAACTTCACATGAACGAAAATTGAAAATGCTGAGGACACAGTTACCATACATTAAGAGAGATAGGGCATAACGGGTTTCCCGTTCGAATTTGGAGCTGCCCGACTGGAGTAGGACCTCCAACTTATAGAAGTCCGTAGCCAAATAATACAATTTATTGTGTTGTGTTCCTACGCGGTGAATAAGGTTTCCAGTAATGAGGTCCTTGGGGAGGGGGGAGGATTGTAACATTGTGTCGTGGAAGCAGAGGGATTAAACCCATTGTGCTGCCAACACACTATAACTCTCCGACCACAGAGTGGCAACGCGCAAATGATACTTCGGTATCATGAGCGTATATTGGCTACGGTAACCGTTTCCCATCAGGTGGGCCGTATGCTTGTTTGCCACTGTTGATGGATTAAAAAAAAAAAAAAAAACATTTACTAGTGCATGGCATACAAATATTAGTTCATCTTTAGTATTGCTATAGACCAAGAAAAATTTACCATAGGAATATAGGAGCGAGAAAACCACAGACATTGGTATAATAAACAAAATGTATGCATTCTGGACAATTAATAGATACATATACCATTTTTGAAAAAAAAAAACTTGTTGCACTGTGTCTCTCTCAGGGTGTGCACACAAAGTAATGTATTGTCTAAGCTATACTAAATTCTCACTTTATATTTTCAAAGTAAAACATTAAGAATGCACTATAATGCTTCATCCTTTCATCGAACTCAGGGCCTTCCCACATAGCAAGGCCATGAAATAATAATCAGCAGCAAGCAACTGTACACTCAGTCAAAATTTTAAGTAACTGTGATATATTTGCAATAGCCATAGCATGGTTACTTAATTTTTTTAACACCATTTTCCAAAAAAAATCAACAACATATTAATAGATTATACACTTTTCCATCATTATACTGATGATTGAGAATCATGCCATAATATTCAATATTTACTATATATACATACATACACTTTTATCGTCACTACGAATCCTACACTGACCAAAAGCCGACTAGAACGTCAGTACTACGGATCACATTTCATAAGACCTTTTGTTTATAAACTAATGCTTCATAACAAATGCCATCAAAAATAATTAATTACGTTACATTTAACGTTCAAATTCAGTCGCTTGCGTTCTTTGTGTTCGCACCCATTGACCGTCATAAAAGTGTAAAAAAACGATGTTTAAGCATAAAGCATTGAATTAAAACTAAAGGTCATAGATTAAAACACCACTCACCAATAATGTCGTAGAAGCTCGCCGTATAATTGTCCATAAAATAATTTATAAAACCCATCCTTGCTGAACAGCTGATTGTAAGATTTGTAAACAAAAGAATACTGGGAACTCTTATAACAATAGACCTTACGTAAAACTAATACGAAGCACTATTTCAAAATGATTTCCGATAAGTATATCCTACAAAGCTTTGTGTTACTTTTCATTTAAAAACATCAGCGTATTTCATTAAACTGTATTTTTAGGATCAGTGTATCAATTTGATTGATATCGTTTGACATGACGATGACTTATACCACAGAATAATATAATAGTACCTAGTCACTAGTCACCTTTAACTTTTGCGTCATCTGTGGAAATTACTCGATAAGCTTAAAATTTTAATGCTCGTGTAAATAAATGTAATAATTGAAAGCTCCATTCGCTTACTTTCCGTGTATTTCATTGGTACAGGCGGAATTCAAATAAATGAATAAACTGAAAACCGTACAATTGTCAAATATGAGATCCAACGTAAAAATACCACTGCGCAAAGAACACGAAACATTTACGTGTACATACCTAACATTGCCTGCATAAACAAGATCCATTATTGGTTCAGTAGTTTAAAATCTATAAATTTTAGACTGAAGAACGAGCCTCGCGGTTGGCCGGTAAACATTGTTAACAACGACGTATAGGCGAATAATAGAAGGCGATAGTGGAATCTGGCGTCAAGTCAAAAGGCGATGAAAGATAGTCTGCCGTCCGGCTGACATCTACAGTAAAGAGATAAACCTCAGAAAGATAAACGAACGGAACGGCCAGCAAATTGGCTATACTATGAAAAGCTAAAACTTAAAAATTACCATAATGTTCATACAAATCTCCAATTTCATAGGTAAGAGGTATATGACAATATTATGTGCTTCACTGCTTCATAATTTCATAGATAAATAATGACACTGTCATCCATCAGTTGAGTCAGTCCTCAGAACAATAACTATTGTTCTGAGAGTCAGTCAATCCAAAGCCTACTATTGTATATTAGTCAATCAGTGTGACCTCTATTGGCCTATCAGGACAGGACAGTCTATGGTCAGGACTGTCAGGTATGTGGTGTGAAAAAAAAACTGATAATGTTTATTTTATTTAGCATTGACATCAAGTATTTTCACTATAGTTCGTCTCTTTGATTAGGTACATATATCAAAATTTTTCGATTATAGGATAGTAGAATGTAATACAATAATGGTAAAGAAAAGTATCGTTCAATTTAAAAATGTTTTTATATATTATGAACCTAAAGCTTAACCCAATTTGCTACGTACTGTAGTAACTAAAATGAATGACAAAGTTTACACAAAAATGTTGCTGCGCCGTAGATTCTGTAAGCGATTCTTCATAGTGTTCGTAAGCTTTATCATATCGTTTTACGGATCAATTCTATTGTTCGGCGATTTGAAGACTCCTAGAGTAATCAACTTAACCGAATTGGACCGTTGTCCGGCTTGCTACGGCGTTTCGCTTTGTCCCGAGCTGTATTCAAACCAAATAATGTTGGACATTAACTTGGGTTGGTCGAGTATGTTCAACGCTAAGAATATTTACCATGGTTTTACAAAATCCAACCGAAAAGTAGTCCTAAAGAAGTTAGCTCATAAATCTGAGTTCAAAGAGCTAGATGCGGCGCTTTGTGGCACTTGGAACCTGACGCGTAACTGTAAGCCTAGACACTTGCTTAATGTGACAAATATAAATGATAGAATAATTCAGCTGGTGAAATATAACTTTACATACCCGGACATGGAACCAAGGAAGGGGTTAGTGATGTGCCCATATGCACACAGTCTGCATGATTTTATAATGCCAGTTGTGGATAAAAGTTTAACTAATTATAATGCTAACATGATGAATATCTGGATGATGCTGGCAATAAATCCTGAACCTATAATCTTGCAGGTAAATTAATTCATTTTACTACTAGCTGTTTCTCCATCTCTCTCTATGTGCATTTTTATAGATAGATGGACAGAAAAGGCCCCCTAACCACTTCCAGTGAAAAAAAGGGTAAATGCCCCATCTTTTTCCCTTAATAAAGTATATAATTATCTTCCAGGCAATACCAAAATCAAGGGGCTGGCCCGTCCCTGCCTATGCTGGGGTTTGTGGCCGACTAGAAGTAGTAGCTCATGAGGGGGAGTCCCTTTCCAATCTCATTCACATAGAATGGCATAAGAAGCTGAAATATACACAAGATATACTCAAAGCTGCTATGGATTTTACATACAAACATGATAGGTTTGTAAAACCTGTTTAATATATAAACTACTACCTGTACCCCTCAGCTACCCTTTGGTGAAAAATAAAATTACCTATAATTCTCGAATACACCTGTAGACACAAAAAATTTCATAAAAATCAGTCCAGCCATTTACAATTCTATAAAGACAAACATTTATATATATATATATGTATATATATATATATATATATATATATATATATATATATAGATTGTATATGTTGTGGTAGCACATTGATATCTTTGTCAAAATAAATTATCATATGTGCCTTAAATAAAATAAATAATGTGATGAAGTGTTAAAGAGTGTCAGTTCAGGATTAGACCATCAGATTAGCATTTAAACTTGTCTATGGCTTGTTGAGTTGTAACTGATATGTAAAATATCCTTACAGGTTCCGCTTCTACCTCATGGACTGGTCACTTGACAATATAGTTGCCAATGAAAACCACCATATCACTTTTGTAGATCTAGAAGACATAATTATACTGGACAAACACACACCGGTTACAAAAGATCTGCCTCATTGGTACAAAAGATATGCAAGAGATATTGTGGGTCCCGGCTTTACTTTTTCAATAGAGAACCTGTGTAAACACCATCTAAGTGACCATAATATTTGGGCTGCCTGCTATTTACTTGCTGGAGATGACAATCCATTTCTTTACCCGATACCTGATTATGTAAACTTATCAAAACCTCAATTTAACAGACTCATGAAGGAATGTTTACATGGAGAAAACAGATTCAAGACAATAATAGAACTACAGAGGTTAATAGAGCAGATGCTGTCAGATGAAACAATTGTTGGGTTTGGTGTCAATGTTAGATGATGGACTTGACATAGGGAATAGCCTTGGTTACTAATTTGTGAAATTATTAGTAGTTCTAGATTGGCTATGCTATTGCAGAATGTATGTAAAAATGTAATGTAAAAAAGTCGTACAAAGAAATTCTTTTGGAAACTGTCCCTATATGGGATGGGGTCTGGCACTAAGTGATGTAAATGGAGTTGATTCTTCCATATTTTCTTCTACAACTTATATACATTATGCCTTGACCTTTGCCTGGAGTGCAATGACTAAGATAAAAAAAACACCATTTTGAATCTCGTGCTTTTAACCTGCAATTAAAGCAGATCTGTGATATTATTTGTTGACTCCTACACACCAATAATTTCAGCCATATGAAAACCTATAAAGATGCCTTCTTGGAAAGAAGCTAATTTGCCTGACTATTGCGTCAGAGAAGACTGGAACACTAATATGATATTATTATTGTTAAACAAAACGTATAAATAAAACATTAAATATTAATTTGTTCTATTTAAAATCAATCACCTCTTTTTTCCCGCCGCGGCGGCTTCCGCTAAAATGGGTGGGGGGTGGTTGCAAGTAAAGCGAAAGGAAACAAAACAAGTGAGCGTTCGTAAGATAACTTATATTTAATGAAATGGTCCTACATCAATTGTTTTTCTTCTGAAGACATTTTAATTTCGCGCCATAATGCATTTATGGTACGCGTCAATATTACTTATTACTACTATTGTCTATGGTATCCATAACAGAAATCTTTACACTTCATTGGTACATCTTGAAATGACATCAAACCACTGTTTATGAGGACTTTACATTACAGATAAATTTTACGAATTCACATCGACAGAAATATTGTTTCGAATACATGCATTAATTTTCTAATGTGGAAACCTGAACATGAAATTAACTTAGTGATATTGGTTTGTATTAGAGTTTTTACCTAACTATTAGTCCTCTAACCATCCAGTAATATTAGAAGAACATTAAAAGATAATCGAAAGACTTAAAATGTTGAAATAAATGCCATATGGTTTTCGACGCCTAATCACTTCTATAATTTGTCTATTTTAATATTTACTTAGCAAATAACAACTGCATAAAGTATTAAAATGAAATAAAGACAACTAGATAAATTTATAATTAAAATAGTACTTAATAAAAAGACTAGTACTTATTCCCATAATCGAATTAAAAAAATGTTATTTTGAACGAATGACAGAATAAAAAAGACAATATTTTATTGAAATTGAAAAAAGCCAATCCAAGCAAAGCAAACAGGACAGATAGATAATTGTAGAAACGTTTAAAGTTGTATGAAAGTGTGAAAAACAGCGTAGAATGCGTACACACCAGCTTCTTACAATTTCCTGTGTAGTCTTAATCCGTAATATCAATTTTAATTAAGTTTACGATGAGCGATTCTGATTCCGATAGTGAAGATGTCATCCGGTATGGAACTCCTTTGGAGCCGTATGAAGAAGGTAAGACAATTAATCGAAATCTCAAAGCTTTTATTTATTCCTCTTGCTGCTTTAAGAAGGAAAGTATGAAAAAATACCATGTTCTTATTTATCTAATAGTCAATACGTGAAGTATCAATTAGGGTTATGAGCCGTTGTGGCTGTTGGGAGTATTTCGAGTAGTTGCCTGGAACACAAAGATTGCAATTAGTTTTTCTGAACTCAAGTCATGAACATAGCCCCACCATGAGCTTTAAGTTGAAGGAAAACATCGAGAGGAACCTGCTTTTATTTGAGAACAGGCGTCTCAGAAAATATAACAGTTGACTCTTAGAAGTTGTGTGGTGTTGAGAATACATATTATATATATACCCTCTTCTTCTGTTGTCTGCAGATGAGTTGCCTTCAAAACGCAAGTATCAACAGCCGACAGATCAATATGCCGTGGATGCACATGGCCGCCGCAGATTTCACGGTGCATTCACTGGGGGATTCTCGGCTGGGTTTGGCAACTCTGTGGATACACCAGAAGGCTGGGCCCCATCTACTTTCAAAAGCTCTCGAAGTGAGAAGGCAGCGTTTACTGTGAGTTTTTGTTGGCTCCCTGTAAGACTCAACTTGGCCCACCTTATCACCATTCTTTACTTTTCCTACCTTTTCTAGAAAAAAATGTAAATGGTAACTTTTAGATTTTTGTGTTTTACTCAACTAAGACTTTTATTGTGTCTTGCGTAATGTATTAATGAGTTAATAGAGATGTCTGTGATTTTGATTTTACCTTATTGTCTTCAGAGTCAAAGAGCTGAAGATTTTATGGATGAAGAGGACCGAGGAGAGTTTGGTATTGCCCCACTTCACGTGCAGACACGCGATGAGTTCTCTGGACAGAAGAGACAGAGACCACCGCAGTTTCACGATGGGCCAATACCTGGTGAGGGATATGGATTTTTATTATACAGGATGAATATTTATCTAATGAGTTTTTCTGAACTTAAGTACATATAGTTAGGAAGTACATTAGTCACTCCATTAGCTTTAAGGTGAAGGAAAACATCCAGAAGAAACCTGCTAGTCCTAACCTAATTTCGCAATTATAATATTAATAGGATGGACTTTCTCTTAAAATAGGCCTAACCTTTAATACTTCAATCCACACCCGTAGCTCTGGAGCTGAGCACTAACCAACCAAATAAACTATTAAACATTTCAGCTTTAAAATTGTTAGACTAGCTAATAGCTAGGATGTATCATATCTAGAGAGCCGTGGTGGCCGAGTGGTTAGAGCAGTTGCCTGCGACGCAAAGGTCGCAAGTTCGAATCCCGACTGTACCAATGAGTTTTTCTCAACTAATGTACAGTGATTAGTCACACCGCGAGCTTTACGGTGAAAGAAAACATCGAGAGGAAACCTGCATACGTCTGAGAAGAAATTCAAAGATGTATGTATAGTCGTGCTTGAGTAACGGCGATGGACTCGCCATCTGTCACGTTGGCACCTAATATACCTCTGGCGGAAAGTGGGTGTGTGGGTATTACCTATACACCTCTGCTTACCCCTTCGGGGACCCGGTGGGAAGGCGTGAGGATATATTATATTATTATATTATCATATATATCTAGGATCTATGCTCACACCGATTGGTCTCCAGGAGAGCCGGTACTGTCGCAACTGCTGAGGCCGGTGCACGAGACTGCCGCAGTGCGCATGCTCCGAGCGATGGGCTGGCGGCCCGGCCAGGGCGCGGGAGAGAGACAGTCTAAGGCCCAGAGGCGCAGAGCGCGAGACCAGCACAAAGTCTATGGCTGCTACATGCCGCCCGAGATGAGGCAGGTAGGCCTAGCTTTTTATTGTCTTGGGTATGTCAGAGGAAGAAAGAAAAATTTATATTAATTATATTTTCGCCGCATCGAGATCAGCTTGGAAAGCCATGCAAGAGGCATGTATGTCCAGCAGTGGACGCATATATGCTGAGAAGAAGAAGAATAAGAATTTATATTGTTTGTAACTTAATTAGTTAGAATTTGGCCAATTACATTTATTAAAGATTTGCTTTATTGTGATTGTGGTCATATTGATGTTGATGGACCGTGAAAGCTTTGGCAAGAATGCTCATATTGCGCTGTGGACAGCCCGATATCGGTCCCCACTTTATTGTATGGCAGCGATTACTGGGTATGTCAGAGGTAGCATGACTAGTATGTAAAATGATAGATGAATGATGAAAAAAATTGATTAAAATTTAATAAATATCAATTACATTATTAATAATTACAGAACACAGAAGCGGAGGAGGACAGCTCAGACTCTGAATTCGAGTATGAGACATTATTCGCTCCAGATGATTATGAGCCTTATATCCTTAACCAGAAGAGTGATCGGTTTGGGCTTGGCTACTCAGGGCTGAGTCGTCACTCTGTTCTGGGCAATCTGGTTGGGGAGTATGGCAGCGATGCTGGGTCGTCCAGGAGTCACCTGATGATGAAGGACAAGGGACGGAAAGTATGTATTTTTTCATATTGCATGTTTTTAAATTTGTCGAATCCACCAGGAAGTATGGAGAGACTGATGAATGTGGATGAAGCGACAGGTCTGTAACGGTAGAGAGCACTGGCGCTCTACCCAATGAGGGAGTAGAAATGAAAGTGTGTGGAAGAAGTGATAGAGGAAGACCATGTTCCAGCTACCTAGATCAAATCGATTGGTCACTCAAGGACGGGAATGTCAACGTCAAAACAGGTGAGCTGGTGTAGAGACCAATGAATGTGGATGAAGCGAAAGAGGTCTTTCTGCCTACCCCGTGAGGCCCTTAGGGGATATGAATGTGACATTGTAATCATCTTTCAGGTGTCTATCCGAGGCCAAGCGTTCGGGGTCGGCGCCTTTGAAGTGGATGACGAAGACATATATGCGACCGAAGATATGTCGCATTACGACTTCGCTTTGGGGGCCGCTGCTGATAAGCAAGTCAAGAAACCGACTAAGAAGAGTAGTCAGGTTAGTTTACAGTCTATTGGGAGGGCAGCCACACGAAATTTGTTGGATTACCTGTAAGGGAACACGCCCATTAATAAGTAATATTTCTGGATCGAGGTGAAAGACTTATGTATCGTTCTGCTAGGCATCAGAGGCCAATATGTCACGTTAACAACAAAAAGGTCTCCTTCGGGGACACTTATTGTATAAGAAAAAATATATATGCATTATATATGCTTTCTATGAAATGACATTAAAACTTCGCGCTTAAGTACATCAATAGTACGCCTTAACTTTCTTATTATATAATATATCCTCACGCCTTCCCACAAGGGTCCCCGAAGGGGTATGCAGAGGTGTATAGGTAATACCCACACACCCACTTTCCGCCAGAGGTATATTAGGTGCCAACGTGACAGATGGCGAGTCCATCGCCGTTACTCAAGCGCGACTATACATACGCCTTTGAATTTATTCTCAGACGTATGCAGGTTTCCTCTCGATGTTTTCCTTCACCGTATATCTCGTGGTGTGACTAATCACTGTATATATATATATATATATATACAGTGATTAGTCACACCACGAGATATACGGTGAAGGAAAACATCGAGAGGAAACCTGCATACTGTATATATATATATATATATATATATAAATCGCGAAGGTCTTCTTGCGTCTTTACAAACTACCACCCTGCGGCGTCCACTGAATGTAGTGAGATTTTTAATGTTTTCAATGCGTATGTAAGATGTTTTAATCAGTATCATATCAGTAGTCGACGTCAAATTTCATTTAAACGTTAAATGGTGATATTCAAATTAAATATTTCTAGCTGAATTTGTGCGTCCGTTCACTCTTAAATCTTTCTTGCACACTGAATACCTGCGTATATCTACTAAACACTGCATGCACATTCCCGCCTCCATTCGAATGTATGTTTAAATCAATTCCGTATTTTTTTTATTACATCCATCTACTATTGAATTCAGATTGGTTCCGAATACTGTTTTTGAATAATTGTATCCAGCTTATCAGCCAAGAGGCTTCCACCTATATAAAGGCTTATAATGACTCCAGGCACAGATAATAAATAATTAATAGTAAGCATACA
>JACCPG010000021.1:5612-43748 GCA_016069955.1 Drepana arcuata
ATTGCCTCACTGGAGTAATATAGTAGCTATTTTTTTTTCTCTTGTTAGTTGCCTCGTAACAGTATGATTGTATTACAAAATTTATAGATTCGGCATCTCAGCGGGACTAGCGTTCGAGAACATAGTGCTGCATATTTCGGAGCAAACCAAACTGGAGTCTAAGGATGCCATTACCATCAGACTCAACAAGATCGCTGCTAATCCGTTCAAGAACTGGAAGTACCCCAGTGGGAAGGTGAGACATTTAATGCCATAATAACTAATTACATTTAATGCCATAATAACTAATTACTTATTGTATATATTTTGTATTAATGCTCTTAACAAAATGCTCGATTCAGTCGTTATAAAAATGTTAGTGCAGGAAAATACCTCTCTAACTCTCTGAAATTGAGATTTGTATGTGAGAGATACTTAATTGAAATTATTAACACATCACACTGAGGATTGAGGTTTTAAGGTTCAATCCAAAATTAAGATTAACCAACCAAAGTTTACTTTAAATTCATATGAAATAATGTGTATTCTGTAGGAACGAATCAAACTTGGATCAGCGACTTAGGCCTGATTGCAGACAGAACTACTCTCGCATTCATACTTATAGCATGGATACTCAAACAATTAATTGGGTCTTTACTTTCTGCCTACCTCGTGTGGGTCTTAATTAACCTGTATTCATTTATTAAAAGCCACTAACATAGTTGACCAGAAACAAACTTGCAACAAGATCATTACTAGTTAACTGTCACTACACTTAGCGGCGATAGCATGCACGCTTAGTAATGAAGCCTTGACGTTAAGCTTTAAGCTTTAATTGTGTTCTCTTCGCGCCAGAAGAAGGACAAGGCCGAGGAGCCAGAGCCTGAAGTGACACGCACCAAGAGAGGCCGCAAAAAGAAGGATCCTGAGCCCGAACCGCCGCCACCCCCTAAGAAAAAGAGAAGGGAGAGGACTCTCTACGTGGAGGATGATGATGGTGAAGAGGTACACAATATAACACTTTTAACATTGACACTAATTAGCCGTTAGCGCCGAGTCGTCAGTAAAATGAGCGTTGCAGACTCGAAACCCGGCAGGATCTATTTATAATTGTATATAAATATTTTTAATTCGTAATTATACAAGATTTTCTTAGTTTAACTAGATCAATTTGTGTGAAATTGTTTTATTTATTTACCCCTTCAGAAGGACCCCCAAAGGGGTAGGCTTATAGAGGTAGGATAGAAGTGTGTATCAACACACCTACTTTGCGCCTAAGCTATTTACAATACACATATCACGAAGCAGCAAATGGCTGCAGTATGTTCGTAGATAGCATCTCGATCGAAGTCAAAAGATTAGCTTAAACCTTTTTGCAGATCCCCTTAGCCAAGCACCGCACGAAGATTAAGCAGGAGATGGCGGACAAGCCCAAGGAGAAGAAGGAGAAGGAAGACATGCCGACGCCGCGCGTGCGCCGCAAGCCTGTGCGCTCGTACGTGGACGACGACCTCGACGACGTACCGCTCAAGATCATCAAGAAAGAAATCAAACCGGAGGAGACGGTCTCCATGGAGCGATACTATTTCGGACAGACGGAAAGCAAGTGCCAGATTGAGAGGGTGGCCATCGCTGTAGAGGTGGAGTTTTTATACTCAATTTATTATTTACTAGTGTTATAATAATATAAGTTAGTGATATAATAATATAAGTTGTGTCCCACGGTTTCACACGCGTAAAAATAATATTATCTAAAATTTTTTTTCGGTAAAGAGCATTCTGTATGTTAATCCAGCTAATTATCTAGCTCTGTGCCAAATGTCATTCAATTCCGTTCAGCCTTTCTGGTGCGATTGAGTAACAAACACCCATATATAAATACATACTCACCAGTGGCGTGGGGTGAAAAAAAAGAAAGGTAAAGCCGGATCAAAAAAATGGCTAACACGTGAATAAGCAAAACGTCATATCTTAACTTGTAAAAAAATGCAATAAATTACATACCATATATTAGTATGTTAGTTCACCTCCCAAAACTACGGCGAAATGTTATGTATGGTGGTTGCGTTGCGTTGTATTGCAGTTGTTAGTGTTCACCACCTTCACCATACATGACATTACTGGTATCATATGAACAGTGCATGTCGAGTATGATAAAAGTGGCTTTAAAAAGCCGTTTTAAAGCACACGTCACTCACACGGGGGTTATAAATATACAGCCAAAAAAAGAACTAAAATAAGTGAAACTTAACTTGCCAGCATCATCATCACAAACAAATACCAGCAGGAATACCGCAGTATTTATTTTTCTATACTACAAACCGAAAAACAAAATAACATGGACATGACATGGAAAGCAAAATAACTTATGTAATTTTCAACTGCCGGTTATCCAATCGTATTTATCATACATAGAACTGTGAAAATGTTTGAAACACCCATCCTTACGTCTATAATCAATTTTCATATCGGGACGAGTCCGTCCATGTTTAATAATATATTTTTTATTTTCGAAAGATTGTTTTGAGAACGAAGTTAACTCATTTAATAGGTAATCTGTAAGACAACAACCTATTTGTATTAACGCCGCCATTTCTAACCTAACAGACTACGTGACGACAAGAAACAAAAATAAACAAACAAACCTTTACGGTGAAACAAAACAAACACTGTGACAACACTTGACATGTAAAATTTCACTACTTTCGTTTTTTTTAAACCATATACCACAACACAATCAAGCTTATCACATATTACAATAGATAAATGAGCATAACAAAACAATCCGTGCAAATACGCGAAATAATGGCTAGGTGAGGTCAATGATTGACTGATTTGACTGACTCTTGAATTGCTCTGATTGGAGGAAACTTTTCAAGCGAAACGAAACCTTAAAACATAACAAATAAAGATTGGAGGCTATCTGAGATCGGCTTATAATCGCTGTTATATCGACAAATGGTTGGATGTGGTTGTAATGTCTATGTGTGCGTGAATTGCCTACATTTTAACTATTTGAATTCCCAATATTATGAGCGAGTTCCCCAGCCGCCTTCTACGTGAAATCGTGTATGTGGGCGTTTGCGCGATTTCACATACATTGCGTTTTTGTACCCAGCATATTAGAGGATATTCTTACAAAGGGCGCAATTATGGTAAGGGTGTAATTATGTCTCTTGCGATATTATGACTACATAGAATAGTCGTATATGAGCGCGAATCTGCCAAGGGAAGCCGGTAGGAATCGTGTTCTAAGGACGCTTCGCCACTGATACTCACATACTTTAAGTAGAATAAACCTTCCTTAATAATCGGGCTATCAGAAGCAATTTTTTTTTATCGGATTATTTATTCCTGAGACAAGCTCGTTGAAATCACCTGAAAGGTCACAGTAAATTTCATAAAAATGGGTCCAGCCGCACATACACACACCCGCACAGAAGTAATCTTATCTTTATATATATATATAAATTACGTGTCACGTTGTTTGTCCGCGATGGGCTCCTAAACTACGAAACCAATTAAAATAACATTTGCAAACCAAGTGCAGTTTGATCCAACTTAAAACATAGGATAGCTTACATCACACTTGGATATATCACCCGATAGGTGGCGCTGCGATCGTGTTTCAGGAAGTTTTTTTCCCCCGGGCGGGCTGAGCTGAGCTGGACGGGACAGCTAGTATATATAAAGTTGTGTGCGCAGTGCCCGCTGTGCCACGAGCAGCTGACGGACAACTGCTCGCTGATGGCGCACCTGTACGAGCACGTGGTGCCCGCCGAGCCCGCCGCCCTGGCCCCGCAGTGCGCCTACTGCCTGCTGCGCTTCCCCGCCGACGGCGCGCTGCAGGACCACCTCAAGCACCACCACCCCGTCGACACCAAGTCCCCGGAACTGTTCACCTACGCCTGCTTGATATGCGAGGTCAGTGCCTACGCTATCGCCGTTATAAATGCTTCTAGAAGCGAAACAGGTACGGTCGGACGACTGACTAACTGAACTACTCTCGTTCTTGTGATATGTATGATAGTTGAATTTAATAATTCGATTGTAGATATGCCTTTGTTACAGTTATACGTTTACAAGGAAACGCCAAGGATTGGCAAATAGTATAAAATCCTGATGATCGGTTGCCGTAGCGTATACATATATTGTATAGTAAAGGGTGATGTTCCGGACGACTGGAGGCGAGCAGTCATCGTGCCTTTCTATAAAGGAAAGGGATCACGATTGGACTGCTCAAACTACAGAGCCATCAGCTTGGTCAGCTTAGCTAGTAAAGTGTATACGAAGATCCTGACGATAAGAATGCAAGAGCGATCCGAAAGATTTCTCTGGGAATCCCAAGGTGGATTTAGACCAGGAAGAGGATGTATGGATCAAACCTTCTCGCTTCGCGGAATCGCGGAAAAGTTTTTGGATATTAACAAAAAGGTTTTCTGCGCTTTCGTCGACTTGGAGAAGGCATTTGATAGAGTCGTACGAAAGGAACTCTGGGACGTGTTGCCTGGATATGGGGTGAGCAGTTCCCTACTGCATGCCGTGAAATCACTCTATAGTGATAGCGAGGCGTGCGTTAGGGTTAACGGTGTGATGTCACCCTGGTTTGATGTGAAGTCGGGGGTCAACAAGGGTGTATCATGTCTGCCTGGCTGTTCATTGTATATCTAGATAACTGTCTGAGAGCACTAAGAACGAACGGATGTGGAGTGAAAATGGGAAACTTAGTGGTCAACTGCCTACTATACGCCGATGACGCGGTTTTACTGGCGTCATCAGAGGGCGAACTGCAGTCACTAGTTACCATAATGAAAGTAGAATGTGAAAAGAAGGGGCTGCGCCTAAACGCTGGCAAGACTAAGGTTCTGGTATTCGAAAGAGATGAACAAGTGACCGAATGTGCTATATCGGTAAATGGGCAAATTCTAGAGCAAGTGAATGAATTTGTATATCTTGGAAGCATGTTCACACGAGATGGAAAGTATGAAAAGATATTGAAAGAAGGATAACTGCCGGAAATAAGGTGAATGGAGCCATGTCGGCGTTGATGGGCAGTAAAAGTCTGAGCAAGAATGCTCGAGTTGCTGTCCACAACGCGATATTGGTACCTACCTTATTGTATGGCAGCGAATCCTGGGTATGTCAGAGGAAGTATGAAAATAGCTTGAATGCGGTCGAGATGCGATCTCTTCGAAAAATGTGCGGCGTAACGATATTAGATCGAATCCGCAATGAAGAGATTCGCAAATCAACTGGCGTGAATGAGGGCGTGATTGTAAAGATGAAGAAAGGCATGTTACGTTGGTTTGGACACATAGAAAGGATGAGTGAAGAAAGATTGACGAAACAGATATACAAAGCAAAAGTGTGTGCAAGAAGAGGCAGAGGAAGGCCACGTTCCAACTACCTGGATCAAATAGATCGGACTATGAAGGACGGGAACGTTAAGAGTACTCGAAACCGACGAGCATGTATGAAGAGACTGATGAATGTGGACGAAGCGAAAGAGGTATGTAAGTCTAGAGAGAACTGGCGCTCTATACTCTCTGCCTACCCCGTTAGGGACTTGGCGTGATGATATGATGATGATGATGATGTATAGTAAAGCTAAATCATTTATGTATGTCAAGGGTTCACCTTCTGATTTTAATTGTAGAGTTCTGAAGACTTTACTAACTGCAGAACACATTTTTACTCAGTAGCAATACTATTTGTTTTCAATACGTCCTAGTTGGACCTTCATTGTGAAAACGAGTAACGAGTGAAAAGAAAACTGAAAAAGTTTAATTAAAAAAGTCCCATTCCAAATTATAGAATGTTTACAATTCGGCAGCATGATTGAAGAAATCAGTGAGAATATTAAGGTTTGAGAGCTTTATAGTCGTAACTACTTGGTAACAAACGATAGCGCGTGCAAAGTTATTGAAGCGACATCTGGTGTCAAAGTCTTAAACTTGAGTTTCTTTTTTCACTGGGGTCTTTGGTGACCTGGGTAACGCCAGTGTCACAGGCATGGTGGTATATGTGCGGGGTTGGTGCCAGATGCGGTTCGCGGCGGTGCTGACGCTGGCGTCGCACATGCAGAAGGCGCACGCGCCGCACGAGCTGCCCTACGGCTGCGCGGTGGGCGGCTGCGGCTACCGCGTGTCCGCGCACCGCGCCGCCGTCGACCACTTCCGCGCTGCGCACGCGCACACCGCCAACCTGCTGTGCCCGCACTGCCTGAAGGTACACCACCCATACACTCGCACGGTTTTTTTGTAAGTTTTAATTCTTGACATGGATATTAGTCCCTTTGACATTTTTATTGAAATACGGTGTCATTTTCGTATTTTAATGGATCGCGGAGTTTTCTGAAGCAACATAATTAATTATATCATTGTCAGCAGTATTTTAATCCGACTCAATAGAACACAAGAGACCTTACTGATTGCTGACAATATGATACCAAGATGACATAACTAAAGACTAAATGGTTCACATTAAATTTTGCTAGGTAATCAAGGTTTACGCCGATGGGTACGAGCTGACTGCAAACGTATTGCTGTTCATTGACCACTTGAAGCAGCATCAGCAGAATGACCTGGAGATGCGCTGCTCCAGGTGTGTGCTCAAGTTTGTGCATCTTGGTGAGTATTTTGAAACTATCAGGTTGTATTTTCGGCTTTGATAAAAAAAAACACGATCGCAGTGCAGATGGCAATCGAGTCCAATTGTGAATCAAAACCAACCTTGAAACCTCACTCAAAAATGTAATCTAAATCGGTCCAGCCGTTTAGGAGTTCAGTCACATACACACAGATGAATTATATAAATAAAGATATGTTAAAGTTCATACTTCCGATATGGGTCCCCGAAGGGGTAGGTGAGTTGTGTCGTTTTGCTGGAGATACATTCTAGACTAGTATTTTAGATGCCAACGTGACAGATGGCAAATCCGTCTCCGTGTCTTGATGGTGAATGAAAACCCTTCACCTAATCTGACTTGTATGACTAATCACTTAAGCTCGGACAAACTCGACGAGATGCGAACTTTTTGAAGTCTTTGCATTCCAGGCAACTGCTCGAAACATTCGGCCACAATGGCTCTCAAGTTGATACTCAAATTTGTATTTGCTAAGATTTTCTCGTGGCTTTTCTGTGAGCCCTTTGATTCTAAGCGACTTAAAATAGCATGACGTTCGCAATTACATATCACCTAAGTCAGTAAGAAAATAAATCACGCCTTCCCACAAGGGTCCCCGAAGGGGTAGGCAGAGGTGTATAGGTAATACCCACACACCCACTTACCGCCAGAGGTATATTAAGTGCCAACGTGACAGATGGCGAGTCCATCGCCGTTACTCAAGCACGACTATAAAGTCCACCACTTGACTACTCATATTGATAACATTTTTGTAATTTAGGTAATTTCTTTTGTGGTTACCATAGGCTAAACTACTTACATATTGCAACATTGTATACATTTTAACACTCCATTATTTATGGGTTTCCAGATGTTGTTGCCCTTGGGCTTCATCTAATTGATATATAATGCGTTTAAGGTCAATTGAAGGAGCATCTTGTACGGGACCACATTACAGTAGAGGACGCGACTCCGCTGTGTTCTGAAGAACACTTGATCAACAAGCCTAAGGTATACATCATCATCATCATCAGCCCACTCTAGTCCACTGCTGGACATAGGCCTCCCCTAATGTATGCACCTAATGCACGTATTCACGCTGTCTCCCTCACGGGGTAGCCAGAGCTCTCTCTAGACTTACGGACTCTTACGCATTCGTCCAGTGAGTTTGTGTTAATCTATAAATATGTATACAGCAAGGCATTTTATTCTGTACAATTAACTTTTCTGACAAACATTGTAATCCCGTTCAAAATTCAATGAATTTAATTAATATATTTGTGATCTCGGATAGCCCGTGTTCTACTACGCTAAAATCTTATCTATTGTTCTAGTGGTTCAAAACCATCTTCGCAATATTCCCTTATCAAATGAAACCGGTTTGAGGTAGATCGGTTGGATACTTTCAAAGTCTATAAAGGACATAGGTAGAAAGATTTTTGTATTTATAATTGTTCCTTGTTCAACATAGAACAAGGCTCGTCCCCCCGTGAAGGACTCGGCCAACCACAGCATCAGCGAGACGTTCGAGGGCGTGACCCTGGTGCTGCCCGACGGCATGCTCTGCAGGGAGTGCGACAGCCCCCTGGATAGCGAGAAGCATTTCTTGTGAGCAATATGACATTTGTAAAACTCTAGTTTTCTTAGATGGCTTCACAACTGACGGATTTTGTTAACATACTCGAAAATGTGTTTAAATATCATGATATCCAAGATTTTTTTTTATGTAATCTTTTGTATTAATTTGTTTTTTAATCATACTGGTGCGATGGTTACTCCATCCGTCATACACTTGCCGCTTGTTCTTGTTAAACTTGGCGTGAAGATAATACAATAAATAACAAAAGCCACATATATATTACGCCCATACATATATATTATAAATATATTGTATTTTATAAACTATGTATAAAGTAGGAAATCACTTAGTACCTTAACACTCTCACCGTGTTCTAAAAACAAAAAAGAAACCCGGAAATGGTCGAAATTCTAATGTTGGGAACAAGTCCAGTATATGTATGTGTGCGTGTGTGCGTGCAGGGGCGTGTCGCGCTGCAGCAAGTGCCCGTTCGTGTGCGTGTGCTACCGCGGGCTGCTGGCGCACAGCGCCGTCTGCGCCGGCCCGCACTCGCTGGAGGACGCGCCCCGCGCCGCGCCGCGCCGCGCGCACTGCGTGTGCGGGTACAACACCACCGTCGGTGGGCTGCTCTCCTACTACATACACACACACACACGCGCGCACACACACACACACACACACACACACACACACACACACACACACACACACACACACACACACACACACACACACACACACACACACACACACACATGATACTGTAAGCCGCGTAAAATTTAATTTCATTTGTAGATTACTTTATTGGATAGTATTATAGTAGTTGTTTATATGTGTTAGCTAATGATCAATGTATGTGCAACATAAACAAAAACTTTATAGCCTATTCAGCTATCAGGTTGTCTTCATAATCATTTAGATAAGGTGATGTAAGTTGTTCTACCTATATATAGGTACGGACATGTTGACCCACCTGTTGATGTGCGAGCGCAAGACGGCGTACAGCTCGGAGGAGGAGGCGCGCGCCAATACTGTGGGCGCGGACGCCGGGGCCTACGGCGCCAAGCCAGCGGAGGAACCGCCGCCGGTTGAAACGGTAAGTAAGAGGCTGTACATACATTATGTACGGTATGTATATACGGTATACATACATTTGTCAAGAGTTTCTTAAAAGTGAAGTCTTTTGTAAGTCTCTTATAAAACCACGTTTTATAGTGATTACACACCCTTTAATGACGAATTTTACTATCTTTGGAACTATCAGTTTAATTGCATCATCATGACCACCAAATAATTTACAGAAAACAGTTTTTAGTATATAAATAAAATAGCTGTAGTACGGCAAAAGTATCTATAGTTAGTGAACTTTAAAGTTTTTAGTATGATGAATAGACAGTGCAAATTAATAGATACAAACAATACATGTGGCTTTCAAGAACCAAGCACCAAAATAATTGCTACAATCTAACTCGCACCAGCAACCTGCTTCCGCGTCGTCGTTTAAAACATAAAAAACATTAATTTGCAAATATTTGTACATAACATTTAGCCTGTGGAGAGTGCCCCGCCTATGCCGGACTATGCGCCCCCATCAGTACTGAATACACAGCTGTCGCTGGATGACCTAGCGCCCCCGTCGGTGTTGCAGAGTGATCAGGTCAGTAACCCATAAATTTATCTATGAATGCTCCTTTTATAATATAAGAATATAGCTTCCTATTCCATAGTCACCTCATCTTACCTCCTCCTCACTTTAGTCAAACAATTCAAGATATATGTATTAATTAGTACCAAAATCACTCAATGTTCACAGCACGATCAAGAACTGCTGAAAGAAGCGTATGACCGTCCCTTAGCAACCCCACGCCATGAGGACCCTCACTACACGCTTGGCGACTTCGAACCTCTACCACAGGAGCCGCCGCCGCAGCCCGACTTTGAACAGTTGTAAACTGGTATTCTTTGTAACGTGAAATTATATTTCTAGATTATATATAACAAATCTTATATATCAACATTATGTAAAGTCATGGTTGGAAAATACACCTCTGCCTTCATGCCCTCAAGCATCCCTTGTGGGATGGCATGAAGGTATTTATATAAAGCCTAGTATGAAGTTATAAAAAATTATAATTATGACTTTCAATACACAATATGTGTAGTATTAATTATAAGACAAACATACATGTAATCATAGGTTTAATTCAGTTTATTACAAATAAAGTAAGAAAACATTTAAAAACGTCTCTTTTTCTTTCGCCTTTTTTTGAATGTCAATGTTACCTTGTTCGTAACACCATATTCATCTATACCACTGGAATTGTTGTCTAAAATTATACCGTCAAAGTTCAAGTCGTACGTTCTCCATATGTACTTCCATGATATTTTCACTTTACTGCCAGTTCTCTTTTGATGAATCTCAAAGTGTCTAGCGATTGCATTCTTCAGATCCCTTACTGATGCGGCCTGCGGAACCTGAAAAGTTGAAGTAATATCTGTTTGGTATAAAGGCTGCATCCCCTTTGTCTTGGAGTCTGGATAATAGACTATGTTTGGAATGGTGTACTGCTACACTGCAAAACATGAGTTGCTGATGTTAATAAACTAGCTGAATAGGGACTAGACCATCATAAATTTGTGTGAACTGTAAGTCAAACTGACCACACAATCAGTATCACAAAACAATGCACATACTCAAATGATCAGCTGAAAGCCTACTAAAAGCTTAAAAAGCCTTTTTATCTGAACTGGTGGAAAAAGGCAAAGTTTTACAATATTTTAAGAACTAGCATAGTAGGTAAGTCGTATATCATGGTAGGTACCATGTAAGAGACTGCATGATGATATGCCTATGTAATTATATTTATATAATGATTAAAATAAAATCTCTTGCTTTCTGTTTAAATGCATAAAACCAGATTATACCCAAAATCACAATTAAAATTACCATAAATATTGACAAGAAAGTTTTGAAGATTTTACCTACAACAATATTCTTTGTGAAGTCCTGTCAAAGAAACAGTGCCATTTCTTGTTCAATTTATAGTGAATTTTGCTCCCTAATGGTCATACTTACTATAACTTTGAGCATTGGTTCATCTTCTCTGGATATGAAGATAGTTATTGACTGTCCATGTTCAACTGCAATCTACGAACGAATATTAATATACAATCTAAAGCTATCATACCTAAATTAAACTTAATAAACAAGTATGTAGTTGACCTGAGATAGAATTTCCTCAACTATAACATCTGATGGTAGATCACACAATAATGAATCGCAACTCAAAAGTGTGCACAGTGTGGACTGTGTTATTTCAAGGAGCTCATCGTGAGTTAATGTTTTAGCCAAATCTTCAATTTGATCCATTAACCAAGGCAAGGATTACCCTTACAATGAAAACTGATTCCTAGATAGCATAGCACTGGCCAATTATGTTGGTAAAACTACGTTTTAAGTTTATTTATTTTGTTTACATTCCAACGACAACGTAGGTATTGTCAAAAACCTTATACCTTCTTTGGGTATTGTCTGAGGGTATTGTATTTTGAAAGCTCACCACAGAGTCTACAGAATTAAATTAAATCAAAATATTATCTGTGCATATGTGTGTGTGTGACATATTCAATACCACAGAAAACCCACCCTTTGCGTTTCCGTATAAATAAATCTAAGCAAAGATACTGCCATAACTGGTATTTAATAGAATAACTAAGTATTTTTGTGTAGTAACTGATTGTAAAAGAGAATGTGAATGATTCGCGCCTTAGCGTACACACTTTCCTTTAGATATATACTCTTATTTATTTAGTGGGAACTTTTAGCGAAATCGTAACTAAGAACTAAACCACAACTAGGGTGAATTAGTGCACATTTATACACTAAATAGTTTATTTATTTTCAATGTACTTTAAATGTTATATTATAATTTTTGGCAACTATAGACCGATTAACCTCAGATGGAAACATTACATAACCTTTTAATTCTCTGTCATCATGAGGAAGGACCTATCAACTTCATTCATCCATCACAAATTTGAGGTTATCCTGTCATAGCGTACCAAATTTTTACAAATTGGAACATCTCGAAAAGAGTCTCAATAAACACAATGGATTCTTTAACTACTGGATCGCTGAGTGGATCGCAGAAAGAAGAGTTGATGGACCAAGTAAAACAACAAATAGCCATCGCTAATGCTCAAGAGCTTCTTACGAAAATGTCGGAAAAATGTTTCAAGAAGTGCATCAATAAACCGGGCACAGCTTTAGACAATTCGGAACAAAAATGTATAGCAATGTGTATGGACAGGTATATGGACGCATGGAACCTTGTATCAAGGACATACAGCAGTCGTATACAGCGGGAGAGAAACAACATGTGAACTCCATATTATCTTAGCAAGAATCAGAAGCCACTGTTGTACTGTAAATATAGACAACTTAGTAGTTCCAGGTTGAAAATTGTGAGTTACGACTGCTAGTTACGTTAATGTGTTCAATAAAATATTTTAGGTTGTTACTTGTTTTTATTAAATCTCATACAAATAATTTGGTTTCTAATAATTGTGAAGTAGTGGGATTGGTTAGCTTTTTTTACAAACATGCTATATCTAAACTAAATGACTATGGTTAAATTTACGTCAGATATGGGAAATTCTTATATAATAATACTTTGCTACCATAAAGGTGCAAGAATATTTTGAAGACCTGAAATTGAGAGCACTGTCTGTAGAAAAATATACAGAAAATATTGTAATCTGTTTACAGAACTCAGGATGTTAAATAAAATGTTACAATAAACTTTCTAAGTTTTTAATTTTAATTAATACACTTTTGAAACAGTAATTGTTAAGCGAGTAGCACTATATTTCACCTTTCAGAATTCTTTTCCTATACTGGTAAAGTTTCTTTATCCATATTTCCTTCAATTCTTTTTCATCTGGTATTTCCTGAAAGTTTAGTAATGAACATGCAAGTATACACCAAACAGATATACAAATGACCTACTCTCAAACAATTACAAGCGTTTGAAGTCAGTTCCCTAATTTATCTGAACTACCATCTGATGCTTTTGGCGTGCAGTGGGATGTACCAGGCTGACAGTGATAGGAACTACCAAATTGATATTCTAGCTCTGCTGTAATTATAATAAGATTCTAATAAGTAATATAAGCATTTATAAGACACATATATGCATAATATTGTTGTGTAAATTAAAACTAATTGACTGAAGAGAATGAGTAAGAAAGTAAATGGGGCAACTTACATGAAAGTTGATAATAGAGTCATCTTTCTGAACTTTTATTTCAGATTCTGGCAACTTGATGGTTTCAGCATTCAAGTCTATGACAATGTTCTGCTTTTTACTTCTAGAAGATGTGAAAGTCTTTTGTACAAAACTGTCACTATTCAACTCGGCTAAAAGATTTCTATCTTGTATTGTAGGCATATCTTCTTTAATTTCTACTTTGTTCATGGTCATTGTCAATCCAGCCGCAGCAGCTGCCTTGATAGCTTTCTCCACTTTTGACTTAGTATCATCAGGGGTTTTCTTCTTTAATGGCTCTGGAATTAAGATTATACCAGAATATGAATAATAATAATTTCAGTATCAAGCATATTAAATGTGAGCATACCAATTTATAATATAATAGTGTTAGCTTTATTCCTGATGTTAAGTAACACAACTGTTGTTACCAGATTGGCACATATATTCAAACTGGGAATATAGTTTTTTATTGTTAGTTAAAGGCAAATATTAAGTTGTTTAAGATGACCAATTATCTTTCCACTCTTAGATTCATGTGTTTATAGTAGTACTTTAGTTTCATCATCTCGGTTTAGAAATAAAATAGCAGCAAGAGAACTACTATTTTTCGTAAAGATAAGCAACGCACACTTTATTAGCAGTAGTATTCCTTTTACCTGTAATTAATTATGAAATAGGTAGTGCATAATTAAATATAGATAAATAGATTTACCCCTATCATTTGAGCTTGACCGATTGCTAGCTGAATTTGATCTGGACCTTTTATATGACTTCTTACTCTTGCTATATTTGGATCGACTCCGTGATCTCGACCTAGAGCGGGATCTATCTCTCTTCGATCTCGTCCGGGATGAAGAACGTCTCCTCGATTTCGTCTCGTACCGGTCTTTCGATAGACTTCTGGAATAGCTCCTCCTCTTGCGTCTAACACAAGACGTGGAACGTTTCCCTTTATGACTGCTCGACTCAGATCTGTCCCTCGATCTGGAGCGTCTTTTGTACTTGCTTTTAGATTTCTTTCGTTCGTATGAGGATTCTGAGCTGTACGACGAACTCCGTCTGTCACGGTAGCGACTTTTTTCCCGAGGCATTTTCTTATAATTTTACGCTTTACATCTTAACTTCCCCTCAATACATTCCGAAGAGACAAATATACAGTTTGGTGAAACTTGAACGTCAATTATTCCGTCAATTTAATCACAAACAAAATAAATAATTGTGGTCAGCACAGACAAAACACTTGTTCTATGTGACAGTACAGGCCTAGTATAAATAAATAGTGTATCATCTATGCTACAAGCAACTGACGAGAATAAGCCGTAATGTCCCCCCCGACTTTCGCAAACTCCCCAAATTAACAAATAATAAATTTTTTTGGGTTAAATAGCAAAAGTTCCCGGAACTCATAGCTTCTCTCACTCAACTCATCATCCGGTACTTATATCAAATACAGTTTTTGATATAGCTATATACATAGCGGGTCACGTCTTTCATTTGTATATCAGTTTAACGTACTCATTAACAGTTTTAGTAACTGTGCTGTGTAGAACGACTATGATTTCAGAAACCGATAAAATTGTTGTCTCTGGCTTAGAGGGCTATTTCTGGACTTTCTGCGTACTATTACTGCTTACGGCTAGGAATGTTATGTTTTTAATAGAGGAACTATGTTCGTAGAATTTATTTGATCGTCTGACTATTAAATTGAATGGAACTCTACCCTTTTTTACGTCATAGAGTTAAACTAAAAACAGTTAAAAATTCGAACTTGTATCATATATAGGTTGGTACAAATCTATTTGTATATAAAGGTGGTGGCAGTTTGATTGGAGGACCGATATAATCATAGATTATACACTAGATACTCCGTTACACGGTACATTTTATTACGCATTTTACCTATAACAAATTCCAAATGTAAAAAAAATACATAAATATCGTTGGTATGATGATTTAATTAAACTAAGATAATCTTAATCGTATTTGGGCTCTTTGGTGTCCAAACCTTTTGGGTGTATAATTTTTTTGTTAGAAATCTAAAACCATTCAAATAAATTATGTGAAAATGAACGTTTCCAGGGCAGCGACCGTCAGTCGGTCTCGATGACGGAATGTGTGAAAATTTTAAGATGGTGTTCATTTATGTATCCACTGTGTTTTATGCTTACTAATTAATATAGGAGGTGCATTGTTTTTATACTTGTCCGAAAAAGATGTGCTTAAAACTGCGATTATGTCTTAAGTTCTTCAGTTGTCTATCAGCTTAGTGAATTAAAAGTGTAGTAAGTGTTAGTTGTGATCAGTGACATTGTCTCAATAAAACCTAAAGAGCCCATCGCGATTGTTATGTTTATGGTATTATTATGTGTTATTACAACGTCCAGTAAATGGTGTAAGAGATTCTGATGTTTCCGAAGTTATGGAGAGGCATGAGCGATCACACGGCAACATGGAGGCGACAGACTGTGTGGACACCAAACAGGTGAGCTCTTGAAGGCGAGAAACAGCCGGTTTTAATTCATTTATCGTTCGCCTCACTATGCAACTTGCCACTAGTGTTATTAGAATGACTTATTTGTTTCACGATTCTGGCCTAGATATTTAGCAGTACATTTTAATTTCACTTATACCCAAGTATAGTTTCGTCGATTTGAAGACAATTATTATTACCCTGTTTTATCATTCAAATCTTTCAAAGTTATATACATGATATGTCAGTCACAGTACCAATAAAAAGTGAACCAAGGTGAACAGTGGGCGCTGGTGCCAACCCACACTCAGGCTGAATAATTTATTGATATTAGAACATTGTTGTGTGCCTTCTGTGCCATATCAGATACTATTATGGCCTCTTTGTTTTGCCAACTACTTATCATTCATCTTTCTCTTTGCGAGTACAGGAACTATTTTTATTAAAGTAATATTCCTAACTTCTTAAAATACATATTTAAGAAACTACTTGTTATTGAGAGTTTATACAGAACTGGTTCCTCGTGATGGACTTTGTGTGAAGATAGGTATGTATATATACTTAATAAGCTTAAGACTAAACAAATTTCATACCTTAATTATTACTAAAACCACAATATATGTTTTACATCTCCTCAAATTTAAATAGTTGTGCACTGTGGGGAACATTGTTTTCATTCTATGATGACATATACACCTTATAAAGTTAATTTGAATGTCTCTGAAGAAGTCCTAGATGTGGTTCCTATTCTAGATTAACACATTAGCTCCTCTTAGCTGGTTGTCCAGGTGGTAATGTCAAAATCTAGGTTGTGGTTTGTACAAAATAATGGTGTATTGATATTATTATATATGCTTACACCTTGCAATAAGGGTCCCCAAAGGGCTAGGCAGAAATGTATAGGTAGTACCCACACACCCACTTTCCGCCAGATTGATATTATTTTGGTGGCCTAATAGCTGAGTAGTTTAAGATTTAAAGAGAGACTTAATTCCTAAATAAAATCTATTTGGGAATAAAGTCTTATCAATATTAGATGTCCAGATAAAGTTATAGCTTGGTTTGATGTGGAAATTTGCATTAGATAAAAGAACTACACATATATTTATAAATAATATATATATAAATATATATATATATATATATATATATATATATATATATATATATACTAAAAACAATACTATGAGTTGCCTGCAACACAAAGATTACAAGGTTGAAACCTAACTGTACCAATGAGTTTTTCTGAACTTAAGTACAGTTGCACTGTGAGTTTTATGGTGAAGGAAAACATTTAGAGAAATACTGCATATGTTTGAGAAAACAAATATATTTATTTTGTGTTAATTATCATGTACTTGTCATCAAGTCAAAGGATGAGTCAGTATTCCAGCTATTTGTATTGTCTAATCTTATCAACAATAATTCAATGCATTCCAAACAAAACTTATAGTCAACACTGGCATAATTGCAAATATTTTATATACCTTTAAACGAGCAATTCTTGTATATATCTATATATATAATCTGAATCTGGGAAACGGCTCCAACGATTTTCATAAAATTTGGTAAGGGGGAGATTTCGGGGGCGATAAATCGATCTAGCTAGGTTTCATTTTAAAAAAAAGTCGTTTTATCCGTGTTTTTAGGCATTGAAAATCTCTAACAATTTCTTTAGTATATGAATTTCCCCACTGATAAAGCGTTGCTAAGCAACTTTAAGCCAATGAGTGTTTGGTTGTACTAAATTTGTCATTCGTACGAAAAAATATAAATCTGAAGAATACCGAGCTAAGCTCGGTCATCCAGGTACTTTTATATAATAACCATTGATAAAAAATTACAATTGATTAATAAAGTCATTAACATAGCCAAAAGATGAAAAGTCAACATATCTGATGCTTGAATATTTTTTACTCCTAAAGATATTATTGTAATTACAACCTAATTTAATTAAATTACTAAAAGTCTTTAGAGAGTTTCTTGAGTCATAAATATTTCTGGACAACTATAATTTATCTAAATTAGTTACTGGTTGCTATTAATATATAAAACGTATCATTAATAATTTTATCCAAATACCCAGACTAATAATAAAGATGTCTAAAAACTCATTACTGTCTATTACTTAGAAAACTAATAACTCTTACATTATCCTTCAAGAAATTTGTTAGATTAATGACGACATGATTACCTCTTATATTAGTAAGCTCTTTCAACACATTCAAAGACGGATAGAACGGAAGAACAAACAACATACCCGCTTATCTAAGTGTGTATGCGGCCTAAACCTATGGTATCTTGGTAGGGGGCGCAGGCGCCGATCTAAGCTCGATCGCAGCGCAGTTGAGACGCGTCAGGCGCGCAGCTCGCCGTGCGCGCAACGCTAACGAACACGCCCGCGCGAGTGATGTTACGAGGAGCACCAGTGGTTACTGTGTTGTGATTGTGTTATAATGGTAGCAATGGTAGCCTCCGCGTCTGGATACGGCACGCTGCGCCGGTTCCTCAGCGCGCCCGAGGGACAGCCAGGCGTGGGAGACGTCGCCGCCGTCCCAAGCGCCTCCGTCGCCGTCTCGGTAAGACCGGGCTGCTAAGCACAGTTAACCACAGTGTACACGATAACGTACTGTACTTGGAATGTCGATGATAATGACTTGGTGATGCGAGTTATCGTAAGGTGTGTCCGTAATATAGTCTGCGTAATCGAGAGGCTTGATATGTTTGCGATACGATAAACGGTGTTAATTATTATTAGCACTGGTAGTGTGATTTGATGTAATCTATGGAATTAATCATAAACGTAGTGCTCCTTATATACACAATACAATAAATAAAACTACGATACAATAATTTGTAGCTTTTAGAAAGTCTACATATCAACAATCATTAGAATGTCTACGTATTAAAATCAGCAAATACTTGTGCAAAAAGTGTTTTCACCATTTCGTGAGTGGGCAGCAATTTGAAATTTCATTCGACCGCGGGTGGCTAGACGATCATTTCGCCGCATCGATAACTTTACCAAAACCACTGAAACTAGTTCGGCACACCACATTAAGGTGGCTAAAAAAAGATTCTGAACAAAACCATCAGTTCACACTTAACCGTCCACTGAGAGGTCATCAACCTAACTTTCCTTTTTATTATTCCGGTGTGTTATATTAGCATCGATCCAAATTACGGCCTTGGCTTCACACGGCATGTTAGATTTGTTAGTTTTGTAGATGATGTCACCGTCATCTGGTCGGGAATATACGGGATGTTACGGCCAAGGTTAGACCAGCAGACCGTGGCTGTATCTCTAGGAGCACGGCTCGTTGGCCACCGCGCGCGAAAGGAGCTCGTCGCTCACCGTGGCTACCGACCCAGATCACTCCAGTAGCGCTTACTTGCTTTTTACCTTACCAAATTAATTATGATCGTGCCGTCTAGTAATATACCAAATTGAAACGAATGTCCCATTTGCTCAACGAGACGAAATATTCTTGTAACTAAAGTGCTATCACACAAGTTGTGTACTCCTCCGGAAACTATTCTATATTCATAACACGTGCTTTCTTTCCTGCCTACGAGTTGAATGAATCCTCTTTGAGCCTCAAAGATCTAAAGTCATGTCAAATCAAATATAGTCTTAGAGTCATAGAGTAATGTAGTCTTTAAGTGCGTAAAGATACCGTTACGAATCCAATACGATCGCTACAATAATAATGATAGTTCATTGCAAAAGGAGAGTCTGAACTCTGCGATTGTTCTGCAATTTCCCTTCGCTTCCCAACGCTTTAGCTTTTTTGGCATCAGATATCCAATTTGAATAAGCTATTCATGACTTATGATTGAACGTTCCGTAGATACTGAGATCGAGTACTATAGATTTATTTGATGCCTATCTTATATCTTACTCTTCAGAGCATTCACTGGATATAGTATAACTATATCCGGTTAATGCTCTTAAGTGTTGGAGTACTGATCGAAACTAGTTTGGCGATATTATGGTTACGTATCGAAGTGCTAATTTGTTCAACTCAAATGTATCCGTAGATCAAGAAACGAGTTTGCGTCAATTCTAAAAACATCAGTTACAGAATAGAGAATCGATTAAATGTACAAATGATTTATAAATAGTTAGGACTTACAGTAGTACATTTAGTATGATGTATTCCTTGAACGTAGGGGAACCAATAACCCTTAAACAAATCTAAAAAAATGTCTCAACATATTATAGAAAAACTAGTCTCGAACTGACACAGTTTAGTACTGGAAGTGGCCAAGCATGTTGCGCCACCACATTATTGTGGCACCTCCGTCGTCAGTGCATACTTCCGCCCACGAGCCTCTTATATGGCTAGGACCTTGTTACGGGCGCCGTATGTAGGCACATCCAGTCGACAACATATTTTGCAATATTATCATTCTTAATGCCTTGATGGCTGTTAAATTCACCGCATCTCCAGATAATTTTATGGGTTTTTGATTCATTGGACCTTGTGGTCCGTTTGTTCAGTGTTGTAAGTTTATGTACCCATACAAAAATAGATGATCAACAGATAAATGAAATAAAAGATTAATCGGTTTGGTAAATTCGCTTTCGGCTTGATCTCGGTTGCGCAAGGAATTAGCATTATGATTGTACTACTTCCTTTGAACTAAAACTAAATTCGATCAAAGTAAACCACGTAACACAAATCATAAATAGATAGACAGCTAAACTCGTCGTCTATCACGAATTAGAAACGCTCTTAATGCGACTATACAGTCACTATGAAGATCTGTTCCCAGATTAGTCTGGCTAGGAATTTCATATTAATTACACGTTACTCTGTAGAAACTTCGCGTCCAGGTAGATCAGAGGACGGTGATGCTATTATATTTTATGAACCAATAATGATTTGCTTATTCTTATGCTTCACGCCTCATTTATAAATTTGTGTGCTTAGTCTTGCAATTAATTGTGTTTTTATACCAATATGGTTTTTCTATTTAAAGCCTGTACGATCATTCATCATCGGTACACGACAAGTGAGCCCCGATGGAAGTGTATTTTACATCCTGGCATCTGCTCATTCTCATCATGAGCGTGTGCCATGCCTTATTTTGTTTCCTTTTTCATATTTTATACGTTTTATATTCGGATTCTAACTACAAGAGCAAGAGACACATAGCGATGCATTTATACATTTTGTATTCTGGATATCGCGCACTAAGTCAGCGGAGCCTATATTGTTAGTAGGCGGGAGACATAACTCATATATAATTATATTTGTGCCCAAGAATATGATTCCACGACAGATAAACATAGATGGAAAAACCACTAAAATCGCGCCACACGACCAACCATCAAAATACACATGAGCAATGAGAGTTATTACGGAGATATTAAAAGTATTACATAAAATCAGTTTCAATTACTTATCTAAGTTATTAATACTGGTATTAGGCAGTCAATAGCACAATACGCACGCTTTGATGGACTCTCAGCAGAGAAAGCTATAAATGGAATGTTTCGTGCGGTTACTTTCATGTGGCCGAGCTTAATATTACGCAGTACCTATGAAGAAATTGCCTTTTCCAATCAACGTGTGGCCACATGCTAATACATTGTTTTCAATGTTTCGTGTACAAGGAGGTGTTAGGAATTGGAGTTGCGGTAGACACCTTTTTATCTGGATGACATACTCGTCTGTAGTTCGTCTCATAGTTCCATTGTTATGACTGTACTAATGAGGCTGTACTAATGTTAGGTAATGAAGAGTGGTCCTGTGGTTAAAATGTTGTGAAAAGTCAAAGTCTAAACTGCTGTGTGTTGTATAATGTTTTTTCTGAGTTTTCAGTGAATAATCTCACGACGAATGTTACGGCGAAAGAAATCATGGCTAATCATTTAAAATATAAGTATAATTGTTCATATTAATTATTATCATATCTTTGACGGACGGATAGGATGGGGTTTACTTCACCCAGTTTGACCAGTCCCCAAATAATTATAGCAGCACATGACATTCTCCATCTGTCACCTTTAAAATCCACCTAGGCTACCACGGCGTATGAATAATTAGTTTACCTATTGTAATATTAGCAAGTAACGAAAATTACTGTTTAACTCACTTCACAAACACACATTCTCCAAAGTAAGCTAAAAGCAAAATTTTTATAATTTTTAACTTTACTTAAGTACTTATACGAAATTGTTCACCTAAAAATTAAGTTTTATTCTATGTAACTATCTTGAAACTTCTCGATATTCGTCTGTGTACTCGGACTAAGTCTGCTACCCCCCGTTTCATAATTATAACCACATCTATATTTGTATCCGTGACTATTTGTACATCATATAATGATGTCCCGAAAGGTTGCCGAAATAAATACAAGATTTCCGGTTTAAAATCAATACCTATATTAAAGATTGGTTATATTCAAAATGTTATTAAGAAACATATTTCGTTTGTAACGTAACTTTCTTGACACTGAGCAAGCAGGGAGAGGTAGGTCATATGAACCTGCGAGTTGGTAGACTATTAATCGTTATGTAGATTCCAATTTATTTAAGCAATTATTGATTAGTTATTCCTTGATTCATCATTTCAAAGCTTGAAATGGATGGGACCTCCGAGCGACGACCTAAGCAACAAGAAAATTTATGATACGGTACAGTCGGAGTTAATTGGCTTTTCTTGGTGAAGACTGGAGAACATTTAATGGTCTGGACCTGTACTTGACCTGAATCTATATACATTACCTGTGATTCTTAAGATCATTGTCAAGATCATCGCCAATGAGTTTTTCTGAACTTAAGTACCTACCTACAGTGACTAGCCACCGTACGAGCTTTACGATGAATGCAAATATAGAAAGGAAACCTGAATACGTTTAGATGAACGTTGGCCACCTTAAATATTTCTCCGGCGCGGTGCAAATTGGGTGTATGGACACTACACACTTCTGCCTATCCCTTCGTATGTTTGTGTTTATTTATCTTTCTATCCATTCATTTTTTAAACACTACACTTGTACCTATATTACACTCTTCCATAAACAAATAGATTTACTGTAATGATCAGTGTAAAGTTCAAGACTTTCACGGCAAAAAAATACTGTCATAATAAGATGTACGACTCTTATCTTACTCCTTTATCATGTTTATCCCGATGTTTGTCATATCATGCATAATGTCTTTTGTTGTTACAAGTTTCACGAACTCTACATGTGCAAAATGCTTGGATAAACTTTGTTTGGTAACCTCAGATATGGTTGTTATTTACGACATTTACGTATTTCTACAGCACAGTGCAATTCTGGAATTCCTATCTACGGTCAAACAACGGATTCCGAACATACGCAGTCCGATTCGTATTTATCTCTCTAAGCCAATGTGTACTAGTATTTCTACGTTTACACACATGTCGTGTCCAACGGCGGCAGTTGTTTGGCAGGTGTAACTGCAAAAAATTCCAACCGGCCGTAACTACTTCGGCTACGTCATAGCTTCATTCCGCAATGGAATTAAATTTATTCATTTATTAAGGCTCTTCAGCATAAGACTTGATTGTTCGGTGTCTTTCTTTAAATTATAAATGGTCCAACGTTGAGCTGATTGTAGTTATTACATTGAAAGCTAGCACTCGTTGAGATAATGTAACTTGGAATGTTGATAGTTTCAATGTCTGCAGATCTGCCGTGGTACTTATTTTATTTTTTATCTGACATAGAAAGTTCTGTGTCTACTTCGCTATGTCGTAACATTTGGTTCACGTTTTATTTCCTTTCAAGGAATTACTGGCTTTAGAGTTCAGTTCAGTCAGTCAGTTCTTTATTATTTCGCAATAGGAAGTATAAAGTTCAATTCAAGTAATACAAGAAACTAGAATATAATAAGTTTTTTGTGCTCAAAAGAATCAAGATCAAGGTAGCCTTGTGCTGCATCACGAAGATTCACGTTTTGATTCTAATGCATATATAAATGCATGTAGAATGTAATTGTTTGACAATCATCTTTTGTCGATTAGAACACACGAGTAACTCAAGTCTATGCATGGCGAGTTTTTTTTTATGGTGGTGTGATTACACTAAAATTAGAATCGCATTAGATGTCTAATTACAAATTCAAGACACGATATTCTTTAGTGAAAGAAATGTTATCACAACTGTGTAAACTCGTCTGGATGGAAATAAAATAAAAGTTAATAATGAGTTTGATGTAGACACAAATATATTATGGTAAATATGAGAAGGTTCTTGTGCAACATTTTGTATTTACTGTTTAGACGTTTATCGTGCAGGTATTGTGCGGCCTCCGTGGGAAATGTCGAAAACAGGCCGCTTATGACCGCGACAGGTCGCAGCTTCTACATTGTGTACCAGACATGATAGTTTATATCGTCTTGTTGGTACTTAATTAACTTGTCGTCCTTTGCCAATTTATTTTGGAGCCTAACGGGTTTCTTACTTAAAATACAATTCCTTGACAAGAGACTGATATATTTTCTTCCTATAAACTTATACATACATACATACATATAATCACGCCTCTTTCCCGTAGGGGTAGGCAGAGGCCACTTCTTTCCACTAGCTACGATCCTTACATACTTTTTTTTTTTAATATTAAAAATGGCAAAAAAAGTCTTTGACCACCACGTCAGAGGGACACTGTAAAAAAAAAACACTTTCATTTACACTCGCCTTATACACTTTTTTCGTCAATCGTTCTTCATTAACTCTCTCGACATGGCATCAAAATATGGCATGGCATCTATGTGTTATTATTACTATCTTAAAACGAACTAGCATAAATGTGAGATCATTGGAATCCGATGGATTCGCAGATGCTTGCAGGCTTACAGGTATTACCATAATGTTCACTTATATCAAATTCTTTGTATAACAGTTCAGGCTGTGAAATAGAATCTCAGCGGGGAGTCCGTTGAGGTTATAGTTAGAAGGTTCAGTATGCAGTTCTTAAAGATTTACCATCAAGTGGGCTGCATGCTTGATAGCTACCATATTACTATATGACATTATATGATATTGTTTTACCTAACAAATGTCAACTGTTAACGCCTCTTAAGCAATTTTCTCGGTACATACACACAATGTAGTTTCAACTTATTCGCACATGTCAATGAGTATTGATCTATTGTGGATATTTCAAAATACAACTAGCGATGCTACTTTCAGTATTTTAGCTCTACTCGCTGTTTTGTTAAGCGTATATATTTCGGTTGTTGAAATCAGTTTTAGGTCACACATTTCTCCGGCGGCGTCGCGTGTGACCAAAGTTTGGCTGCGAAAAGCCATCCAGATGGCGTGTCGCGTCGAAACTGACTGTTTGGATCTTGTAGTTAACGGTAAATTGAATATTTTGAGGGAACGGTTGGTTGGTATTTCAGAATACAATCACAGCGCCTATTTTCATGCTACAGTACGTTTATCACTCTTACCAGTCTGCTAAGTTTCAGTGAAAGTGGTCGCTTGTTATTTTCACAATTTTGTGTCGAGATTTCAGCAAATCTAGACGTTTTCCAAATTAAATTTATTTTTTTTAACGTAATACCAACTATTAACAATTTCTAAACAACTTTCAACTTTTCTGACTTATAGTATCAATATTTTGGTCCGGTCGTGATGTAATCGGCTATGTAATGTGTGTATGCCCTATCGATCGGCAACAGTGTGGACTTAGTGGTTACGAAATGTTTATAGCCGCCGTCTGGTTGCTCCCTTTGCACATAGACGAAGCAGCGCACTTTCACCGAAAGTGTTAGTCTGCAACCACCAACTAGGTCACATGATGATAGATAACGCGAAACTACGACGCTGTGAATCACTACTGTGGTAGGCACTTAGCGCCCAAGGAATTTAACGAGGGTGAGAAGATCGATATGTTCAGAAGACGAGCCTGCTACAGTGTCCGCTCATTTATTACGTACAATAATTTAATAATAACGATTTCAGAACTTAATCGTACTATTTTTACAATAACTACTAGTATTATAATTGCGAGAGTTTGTGAGGATGTTCGTTCCTTTTTCAAGCAAATACTACTGAACGGAAATTGATGAAATTTGGTATAGAGACTACTTATTAGCTATACACATTGGATACATTTTATTGAGGAAAAAAACGGATGAAATCGCGGGGCATAGCTAGTACCTATACCTAATCCCTGATGGTAGAATATCTGCCATTTAGATTGTGAGTTCAGTAGCTAAAAGAGTGTTTAATAGGTTTAAGATTTTTTATAGACTCTTAAAGAGTACTAAACACTAGACGCGATTTGTTTGCGAGCAATGAAAATTTGAAGAAATGGGCAAAACGCTTTCTCAACCATCAATTATAAGAATATACCAGAATCTCGTGCGATAACGTATCTAATATGACATCACACTGAACCCTTATCGCTGACAATACGGATAGCTAGGCGAGATAGCTAAGTTTTCTTACCTATTTATAAATATTTGTCATTGATCGTCCAAATTGCGCGGTTGTAAATCACGATGAGCACTGTCACTTCCTGCATTAGCTGGTGGCCTAGTAATGGGCCTTGACAGTGCCAGGTTGACATCAGCGTAGGCTCTGAGGCCAGTATAATGTTCAATGCCGCTTGCGTGCCACTGATCAACCGTACTTATGAGTACCTTATAATAGAGGCTGGCAATTCCCTGTGATTTGATTCGCGTTATAGTCATATATGATATTAGCAATCTGCTAGCGAAAATCCGATCTTGTGGTCGGCTAGCACTGTTGTAGAGTATTCTCGTATCAGGTGCGCTTCAAACCTTAGGCATATGTTATATATGTGTAAATATAAATACTTTTACGGTTAACAAAATTGCGTGGTTCAATGTTAATAAGAGAGGTAGGGCATAACGGGTTTCCCGTTCGAATTTGGAGCTGCCCGACGGGGGCAGGACCTCTACCTTATAGAAGTCCGTAGCCAAATAACACAATTTTTTATGTTGTGTTCCTACGCGGTGAATAAGGTTTCCAGAAATGAGCTCCTTGGGGAGGGGGAGGATTGTTACATTGTATTGGAAGCAGAGGGATCAAACCCATTATGCTGCCAACACACTGTAACTCTCCGAACACAGAGTGGCAACGCGCAAGTGATACTTCGGTATCGTGAGCGTAAATAGGCTACGGTAACCGTTTCCCATCAGGTGGGCCGTATGCTTGTTTGCCACTCTTGTTGTATAAAAAAAAAATAATAACGTCTTCAAATAATCTCTCAAAAACATTCAATCTCTTTGCCATGACAAACTTAAACAGCAAAACTCTATCGATATTTATTGTTTCAGTGACAATGGTTAAAAGTTGAATTCTGTATAACCATTGATGTTGCGTGGGCTTAGTAGATTCATAGTTGTTGATTATGACTTCATCGGATCACTCTATTATGTTGACATTTCTGATATTAATGATCATAATGCCGGTTCCTGGTTTGTTAGGCTCGTCTGTCTTTATGAGATTAATATTAAATAACGTATTATGTATATTCTCTTTAACTGTTCATGACATACGTGCTAAAGTCAGTTTCCTTAAGGTGAATTGACCTAGACCTAGAATAGGCCCATTCAGGTATATTGAAATATGTGTCTGTATCATTCAGAGCTGCTGCTGTGAGTAGCCATCATGTGATAATTGCATGTTCTTTCGATCGGCAATGCCAACTCTAAAATCGTGTCCAAATATAGAAGTAAAACACTACTTACGCTATATATATAACGAAAGGACGGGAACGTTAAGAGTACTCGAAACCGACGAGCATGTATGAAGAGACTGATGAATGTGGACGAAGCGAAAGAGGTATGTAAGTCTAGAGAGAACTGGCGCTCTATACTCTCTGCCTACCCCGTTAGGGACTTGGCGTGATGATATGTATGTATGTATATAAATTGTATGGTACCATGTTGTTCTTGATAGGTTCATTAATTCATCCATTTTTATTTTCCTGTTTCCGATATGTATAAAGTTTTGGTGCAACTTTACTGTATGTATACCATGTTTTACGGGTTAGACTTTTACTGATAAATAATAATTAGCGAACAAGCAAGTAGGAACAAATATAAATATTGATGACGCGAAAGATGTCTGTATATCTAGGTAGAACTGGCGCTCTACCCTCCACTCATCCCGCGAGTCACTCGGCGTGATGATAATATGTATCTATGTTTATGACGATCGGACCTCCAAGGACGGGAACGTTAAGAGTACTCGCAACCGACGAGCATGATGTAAGAGAATGATGGATGTGGAAAGAGGTATGTAAGTCTAGAGAGAACTGGCGCTCTATTCGTTAGGGATTCTACGTGATAATATGTATGTTTGTATGTATGAATATAACACAACCTTCTCGCGATTTCATCCTCCTATATTGAGGTTATTAAGTCAAACGCTTCCTTCCTGCATACCAATAATGGAGATCTAATCTCACTTAGTAGATGCTTGGATAAATTCCATCTTAGCTGGTTTGAATTCAATCGTACTCATAACCATGTTAGGAATTACCAATGAATTATGTATAGATCATGTTCCGAGGTATAGTAGGGTTCTTTATCTCCATGCCGTCTGTTTTGTTATCCATATTTGGTGATGCGTGATTCACATCTTGTCCGGCGTGTATATTGACTTTCTGTAATAAAGTTCCCGTTAACACATCGTGAACTTATGTTTTTGGTACTACAATGTCAGATTAATCTTCCTCTGCCTTGTAGTTTAACCTTCCGATTTGGTCCACGTCCGGATAACAGCTGGTCTGGTGATTACTTTGACCTTTGGAGTTACTACACTATAATATTGGTCTAGAGATCGAATGGGACAAAAACCATTGCTTAAGCGCGGATATTTACAAGTGGTGTTGTGTACATGACAGATGCGAAGTCAAGACAGTGTACAAAGCGACTGTTTATACCACCAGCTTAATGGAGGAACGTTAAGCAATTGTGTCTCTAATAAAATAATTTTATCATCAGAGTTTATAACCCATTACACAATAACAAAATCGACAAACAGGTAGTTAATGTACGTAGGTAATCAAATGTCCATGCGGCGCTGAACACAGCTAAACATACAAAGGGCACAGCATAGATCTTCCCAAAGTTATTACCTTCCTCCTATGTTTGACGTAGGTACTTCCACGTTACTGAAGATATCAGCCAAATAGCACTGTTCTTAGTATATAATCTCATATGCAGACACAATACCAAGGCGATATGCCTTGTAATTGATCTTACAGATTTTTACTTTTTAACCAATTTAAAAAAACACATTTACCGACGTGCCATCTTGTACCACGTCGGTTTTCTAGTTTAAATTCTGACGTTGCCCAATTGACGAATGTGTCAAAAGCTGAATTCTGCCTCCGTCTCCATCGAGTGGTATGTAGTCAAGACGTAAGTGCCAAGTTATAGGTCCATATTGCTGGAGGTTTGTTCGCGGGGGTGGCGTGGGCGCATGACCTCACTGGCTCGCGTGGGTTGCAGGTGCCAACGCACCTTTCCAGTTTCCATGCATCGACATCGATGATAGATTGTATCCTCCGTTAGCCGTTTTCAATTGTTTGTTCGCTGTCCCTTGCCCCGTCTTATTTAGGTTTGAACTCGTAACCTACCTTTGTTTACATTGTAATTGGCTACGTCTACGTAATTGTACTCAAAGCCTTTTCTGTATTAAATATTTCCCTCTCAATAAGTATCTGTTTGGTTTGTTTTAGGTCCTGAATACATTGATTGCGCTATTTACAGTGTTTATCTTTGTTTACCAAAATTGACGGGTAATGTAAACAGTTGGTAATGAATACTTACGTTTATGTTGGATACTAATTGAGATGATACATTTTATGTTTAAAGGAATTTTAATGCCTTAATTGTCCTCGAAGGGGTAGGCTTACACCACTTATTACAATAAAATCCACATTTGCCTTGAAATAAATATTTGGATGCCAACAACGACAAGGTACACGCCTATACATACATTTAATAGAAATTGGAACAGTCCATTAAGGTTTGAATTTGCTTTATTGACAATGAAATGTTGTCTACTTAAACCACTCGGCAATAACGAGTTCTTGATTGGAAGATCTTTATTGCTGACATATATTTCATAATTGCATTGCAAATCGCAAGCGGCATATCATACCAACGTACAGTCACGCCTGAACAGATTCGCTTTGACGCAATCCAGCGTTCACTGTGGACGATTGTTGAGGAAGTGCGAGTCTTCCGCCTCGAGGCATCTAATGAACTGAACACCTGAAGTCACGGGAGAGAGTGAAGTATGCAGTGGCGACTCCGCTAATTGCTCTTTTACGTTACGTTTCTAATTAACTTGTACGAATTGAATGTGGTTGTAGAGAGTGGACTGCCCGCTCCACTTGTTATATGTTATAGCGTGGCGCATGAAAGTACATAATAGGTGACTCTTTACGAGCGAAACTCTCCAAACGCCTTCAAATTATTTTTTTTAACACCTACAGAGTGTTTATTCATCACAAATTATAGTAACATAACAGTGGGTTTAATTATTTCACTTTTATGGTTTGCAGTTTGTTTTTAACTGTGATGTTTCTTATGTTGTCGTAAAGGTAGGTAATGGGTATTATGTAATGTGCCCGGGGTTTGTACCCAAGTACTGTCTCTTGCTGCCGATGTCTGTAGACGCCCTTGGTATGTCTACAGACATTGCAAGAGGCATTGGTGTCCTATATGCACAGGGCACTGGTGCCCTCCTATATGTAAATGTGGCGGTCATCTAGGGGGTTTGGTAGAAATCGCATATAACCCGTATGTCCCCACTTAGACGTCGGGGTAGTTTGAAAAATTTTAATTTAATGTCTTCCGTGATACTTATACTGTAGTTTCTATCCATACTATTGGCTAGGCCCCAAAAACCTGGAGCAATTTGAGGGTTGTGTGATGGGCTACCGCCCTAATACAATCATAATGCCTTGGTTGTTTATACGTAGCTACTGCAACTTGATTAATATAGGTATTTATAATAATTTACGTAAGAATATGTTATATTTTCTGGTAGTGCAGGAAGACGTAATTACTCTTACTTTTATTTCCATTCTTAAATCACTGTACTTAAGTTGAGAAAAATATTTGATAATGGAACTAGGACTAGAACTTGCATATGCATGCATAATATGGATAATTATAACTCTTGTATGGTACTTATACGAATATTGTAGGTATTTACAATAGTTGTCCTACTGATATAGAGAGATATATATCAGTATTCTAATGATTTATTTATATGAAGTGGTAATCTTTGTAAATAAATGCAAATAAAGGCATATGTATATTCATTTAATTTGTTTAATTCTAATGAACGTACTCTAATTGACTACATTTATTTACTTTCAAACCCGTTCGTCTTAGGTTTAAGTAGGTAATTGCATTTAATAATATGCAATCTTAATTATTCTAAATTAAATGTTAAGGTGAGTTACATGAATTATAGCGCGCAGTCATTTAGAAGGCTTATAGGTCGATCTACGATAAACAAACTTCCGCGCGGTCAGTAGTTGCATGGATGACCGCTAGGAAGTTTGTACCATAACAAGTCTTCTCTCTTGTGTGCAGAGAAAGAGAGAGAGAACATATTACATTATATTATCTGTTCGACTGTTATACTTCCACTTAAATCCATTTTATGATATAAAAGGATGATGATACTTAAAGATGATGTTATGTATCATCAAGCTGCTCATGCGATAGGCGACTAATAGAGTGCCAGTTTTCTAAAGGCCTCATTGGCTACATTCACATTTATCAGTCTTTCATGTAAGGTTATGAGTAATTTAACTAGTCAGAACATGGTCTTCCTCTGCCCCATCTTATTCCTATATGTTTCGTCAACGTTTCTCCACTCAACCTTTTTATATAGAATTGATACAGTTTTTAAATTGGTTAAACATTTTTTTTATACAACAAGAGTGGCAAACAAGCATACGGCCCAGCTGGGAATGAGAATCGGTTACCGTAGCCTATTTACGCTCACGATATCGAAGTATCACTTGCGCGTTGCCACTCTGTGTTCGGAGAGTTATAGTGTGTTGGCAGCATAACTTAAATTCTAAACTTAATTATTACTTAATTTACTACTTACTTACTTAATTTATAATTATATTTCTAGGTAATATTGAAATTGTCATCGGGTATGATTGAATTCGAAACCAGAGATTCACCGCAAACGCGTAATTACTTGAAGTATGAACAAGTATCGAATGTGTGGAGTGGGGATAAGCGCTTACATAACACAGCTTCGGATAACGTGACATGTGTTTATGGCATTCTTGATCGAGTTGGTTCAAGTGGCTACACATTCGGGAGTGTCTCTGAAGTATGAATAGCTTATTTTTAACTGACTTGCGAGTCAGTCTTTATGCGGCGGCACGCGTCCCTGTTTTTCTTTTTTCCTGTTTTACGATTTGTCGACGTTCTGATGCTGTTATTGATATCTTTGCTCCGATGTTCATTATGTCGCTGTCAATATTAATCATAAGATTTCCCTTTTGGTTACAGTAGAATTATTCCTGTACTGGCCCTGCGTGTTGCGGTTTCACAGAGTTAAATTGCATATATATATATATACTTACTATAAACTTATGTATATATATGCATCGCGCAATTGCATGATGATATATAGAATATAGCCTTTCTCAATAAACGGGCTATCTAATGCAAATACTTTTTCCATTAGAGTTAGTAGTTCTTAAGATTAAAACGTTCAAACAAACAAACAAACTCAATATTGTTTGTATTACATATTCATTATGTTTGTTTTTTACAAATCGAAAATGCGAACCTGCTTACGAACCTCTGATGGCTAGCCTGGGCACTTGCATACCTAGGGGTTTATTCACGCTGATATGTTGAGTGGACTAGCTGTGCTAAAAGTTTGCCAAGAAGAAACAAACAAATCGTCATTCTGATAACAGAGGTATTCGTTGCAAATTTTTAAAAACAATAATACCACCACATCATCCAGGGGCAGCTATCTGGGTGCGTTGTGATGAGATTGGCAATCCTGTCTCGGTCTGACATTGACCTTTCGCATTTTTATCGGGTAATTCCGCTGAGACCTGCCTCTGGCTGCTTTCATGACCGATCTGGATCACGTGTAGAATATATCAAACCTTCGTACGTAGTCGTAATTAACGTTATATGCTTACTGTATGCAAGAGCTTAAATTAAAATCTTGTATTGATTATGTCAGCTGCACTTTTATTGACTACATTCTTGAATCGGAGTTCGTAGAACCTGATCTACGATTAATCAGAAAACATTGTGTACGTACTACGCTGTGTGTGTTTTTTTGCTCGTATTGCATGTTTATAATTTGAATTTATTTTCTCAGCATCTTGAATACATTTGCATGAGCAACTGTTGATTTACTATATACCAATAACAGAGAGTGATCGCTTGCGTGAGGGCTTTCACAGTTGCGTGTGTCCAATGTTACTGTAACAGAAGCAGGTTGGATTAAACAATAGACTACCATAATTCAGTGTCTGGTCTAGTGGTCAGCCTCGATTCCCGCTGAGGGCAGATGTTTTGGTGGTGAACACGAGTAATTGTTCCGTAGTCTTGGATGCATACTTATCATCTCGCCGAGTCCCTAATGGGGTAGGCGACAGTTCTCCCTAGAGTTACATGCGAAAATATTGTATCGTTGTCTAGTTTCCATAGGACATGCTTTGATTAGTTTTAGGACTAGGTAATTTGGTTGAAACTCTCCCAAGGTATTTATTATTATGTCAGGAGTGTCTGTCAACTACCATTTGCTCGAACCATAGTGGTCACTTGACTATAACCTTTAATTGTTTCAGTAATCTAGTAAAATAGCATTTAGCTGGCCACTCAGTAACTTGCTTAATAGTGCCTAGTGTCACAGCTATATTGGTCAAATAACATTGTTAGTCATTTGAACATACGTCAATTAATATTGTTTCGTCTCAATACATGAAACGCTTATCATTGCGAAGACACCACAATAAATTGCTCATAGCTTAATGATATAAATGGGTCTGGAGTCATCCTTATAACTCGTTTCTGCAAATTCCTATGAACGAAACGAACAGACATATATCATCTTTATTAGACTGTCCCTTTCGCTCGCTATGATATTGATCGCATTGACAGGTCAAAGTACGACCGTTGGTGTCTGCAACACAGTCTAAGTTCGATCATTTATTTTAGAACAATTTTAATTCGATATCAAAGCTTCATAATGCTTATGCTTAGTGTTGATGTCAAAAGAATGTATGTACCTACTAGTCAAATTAGGACAAGGACCCGCCTCGGTTCCATTTACTGATCAACCCGATCACAATAAGCGGACGTTGCCATAACACAGCATTGCTTGTCGTTGACAATAATTGTACCAATAAACTGTCATCGACTAGGAACGTTCAAGTGCCGTTTGTCTTTAATACATCGTTAACCACTTGTCAAATGCCTCTATGATCGTCCACAGTCATTACTTACATGCTCATTATTTATTTGCACTGTACATGGCCCAGTTTTGTAGGCGATTGGAACTGTGAATTCTTGGGTGGCGTATGTTGCAATTACGTTGGAAGTTAAACAGACAAAATGTAGGTCTTGTTCTAGACTAAATGTGTTTCATTAATTTAGGCCACGTGATTCGTAGTCAGAACGCTAAATTGTTACAACCGCATCGACAACCGCAGAAAGGAGTGAGCGATGTTACTTCGTGCAGCCTAAACTATCAAAACGATTTCATCTAGTGAAGAAATAATCGTCTTAGTCCAGAGTGGACCCATAGGGTTTAAACAAACGCTAAACATATGAAAAAAAAAAGTTTTGCGAACGTTTAAGCTAGCGACATTTCACTATTTTCTATCCTCCTCTATATTCTATGTTTATTGCACTTATCATAAAGCTAATGCTTACGTTATTTGTTCCAGTCGAAGCAACGGGCATCGATCAAATGGCTGTTGTCGAAGGCGTTCAACAACAGGGTCCCGGAGAATCTTCAGGAGCCGTTCTACAGGGATCATGAGGTGAGACGCTATAGTGATAAAATAGCGCGTATTAATCTTTAAGTTTCTCGTTAATTGTTTATAGTTCTTTTGTTATCTGTCTGTCTAGTTTATTTATTTTAGTAATATGGCTTAATTTCAACACGATAATTATGGATCATAATGCACCTTAGTGGCCGAATGGTTCGAGTAGTCGGCTTCACCGCAAATACTGCTAGTTTGGACTCCGATTGTTGTAAAAAATAATTCTTAACTTGAATACAGTGTTTAATCACACTAAGGGGAAGGTCTGTATCGAAACCTACATACGTTTGGATAGATATTCGATCGTCGACGTATGTATAGTCGTGCTTGAGAAACGGCGATGAACACGCCGTCTATCAAGTTGGCACCTAAATATATCTCTGGAGAATAGAGCGTGTTGATACACGATTACCTACCCCTTTTGGTGCCCAATATATGTTTGCAATATTTAACGATCTATTGGTAAACTAGATCTTATTTACATTCGCAACGGATTTTATGCGGTAACAGTCTGGACGTAATCCCGACTCGCTATTGTTGTTGCCAAATTTCTGTTTGTCTCGACGCTGTTACTGCTCTGTATTTGCTTAACATCCATTTGTAGTTTGTATATTTTTGTTTGTATGAGGCTAGGATGAGATTTTTGCCTGAATTAATTCATGAGATAAGATGTTCAATAGAACATTGAGATCGTTTCTAACGAAAACTTATTTTTACTTTTTTACGAGTTACTCGCTGGTGTGCGTCTAGGTTGAACCTATATATATAATAAAGAAGCAGTTTGTTTGTTTGTTTTAACTATATCCACGGAAAATCTGATTTCAATATACATTGTCGTAAAGTTGAAAGATATATAATTATAACCACCGTAGGAAGCGAAGTAGTAATTATATATATATATCACAGAGGAGAAGTCGCCGGGCACAGCTAGTGCATCTTAAAAAAAAAAAGGTTAGATAGCACTAATTCGTTTGCTTGTAAAAGTATTTTATCATACTATTTATTATATATCTTAATTGATGAATTGTTGAATTTATGGTTCTAATTTCTACGGTTATTGTAGGGTTTTAAAGCGATTTCGAATAATACTCGTTCTTGGGTTAATCAATTCATATAATGTAAAAGTTACAGTTGTTAAGTATTCCCCTGACGGTCGGTTTATATAATCGATTCTAAATGTATTGATTTAAAACATGTCGATTCAAGTAGTTCCATTTTATGCGCTGGTACAGTTTTCATTGAATAACCCATGCATGTCTTAACCACACACTATATAAGTAACTTTTTTAATTGTTATTTTATTTCTTTTATTAGCCATCTAGATCCCTAAGGGGGGCAAAGGCCTCCCTCCTCTCACCCCACCAACCCACGATCGAGCGCTACTTCCGACCAATTGTTCAGGTGTACTTATAAGTCTGTCTCGCCATCTTATTGGCCTTCTACGTCTTGTGGGGTCGTTTTATTATTTGCCTATTACAGAAATTTATTGTACCTATAGCTAAAGCGTGGGAAAGGATGTTTAGATTAGATTAGTCAAAGGTGGTTCTTAGAAATGTGGCCACGATAGTTTAAATGTCACTACAAACAAATGTAATACATATATTTATGAATTTCTTCGTAAACGTGCATGTTTCATCACCCTATTGTCATAAAATACTATACTTAAGTTCAGAAAAAAAACTCATTGGTACAGACCGGCGGGGTCCGAACCTATCACCTTAATTTCACAGATGACTCCTTAGGCTACTCGGCAAACATGGGCGCTAATTACAAGCTAGCCTTCCAATAGGTCGTATTGACTTCGAAGTACCGTAATTGTAAACCGGATGTAATTAAGAAATACCATTCCATATTTTGCACTCAGCAGGTAGGTTTTAATATCACGCAATGCTTTCAATGAACCATCATTTATATAGCACCAGTAGTGGAGTAAAGCTCGCATCTCGAACGAGATTCGTGAAATATTTAGACTTTAGGTTAACGTTCACCAAGGTGACGCCCTTGAAAGAAAAGTCGGCTATATCAAAGTTTATGGTGATATTGATCCAAACCAGTTATAGTATGAGGGGCTGGTACTAGTTGGTAGAGTCACGCAAGCTCAGTGCTGGCGAAATATGCTGATGGGAGTGCCCGCGGACTGTGCGCCCTTCCGAGTGATAAAAATATCATTGGTTTTATGCATTAAACACATCACATGCGTGAAATACCATGGCTGTGATAAAAACAAATACAAAAGGAAACAATAATGTAAGAGTATCCATAGACAACACCTGTCCCTCTAGATTTCAAGTCTATTTGTAGTGTAGTAGTAGAGTTAAAGCTGTCGATGTTTAAAATTCTTATAACAATGGCATTAGCAGCGGAAAATAATTCCTCGAATAATGTCATAGTCGTATTGCGTAGGCTTATTTAAAATTGCTTTTATGTTGGTATACATAAGTTAAAATCCTGAGTTTGGACTATGAGCTATTTCCAGCTTTGCTTTGTCTGGCAAATTAGTCGGTGTGTTTTTGAAGAACTTAATACATCAGTAACACAGGTCTGGCGGATGTCCATTAAATGTTGTTGTTGCAATGAGTTCAAGAGCCATTGTGTTCGAATTGGGAATTGGAGAACAGAGGCCGTACCGTAAGGTGCTATTGACATCAGTATTCAAATATGCGAAAGGGATAGATTTCATACGTTCCTGTATGACTTATTCATATATGTATCCCCGGGGCAAAGGCCTCCCTCATTACATCCTCCGCGATGTATATATTATTATTTTTTGTTGGCAATGGCATATCATGGTTCTGCCCCAGAAGACGGAATTGGTTGGCTAGCTCTAGATCAACACGCGATCTAATTTAATTTATTGGGTGTAAAATATAATTTTATAAGTTTATATGATACATGTATAATGAGACCGATGAATGTATCGCCAAAGTTTACACGCCGAGATCATATATATTTTATTTTAAATATACTATTCTAAACATACTTAACTTTAATTAATATATATCTGTGTATGTGTATTTATTTATTTAAAGTAAATGTTTACTGTTTCACAAAGAAAATACATCATACATAGTTGTTCTCAATTTCTAAACCAGGCTGGGCCTGTAATATAGGCACTTGATTCGTGTATATTTGTACGTGTGCGTGCGTGTCTGTTTGTGTGTGTATGTGCGTAATATGTAATAGTTA
>JACCPG010000021.1:44748-99950 GCA_016069955.1 Drepana arcuata
AAGAACACATTATTGTACATATTTTAACAATCCCATTTTATATATAGATATGTCATCATCACGTCGATTCCCTCATGGGGTAGGCAGAGAAAGTAGAGTGCTAGTTCTATATCGACTTAAAGACCTTCGCTTCTCTACATCTACGTTCATCAGTCTTATCTTGACATCAGATATAAACAAATAGGGAACTATAAATTACAAAGTTTTGATGAGAAAGGGTTAATAGTTTCAATTGACCTTTGCGTTAGTAAGCCAGCCATTTGTGGTCTAATTTGGACTTTAAGTTGTGGTTAGATTAGTCTTGACATAGTTTGCTAAATGTTTTTGTTTAACTTTATGGGCATGTGGGCTGAGCTTATGTATCGGATGTCGTTCTCGGTATTGATTTGACTATTTGTGACTGCTCGGTCATAATTCAAACATGGCCGTGGTCACTTGCTATGTAAGGATAGACACGCCATACCCCAATTTAGAGTAAACAAATTAGACAAACTCTATTTCAATTTAAGAACAGCAATTTGTCACATTACGAGATTTAAAGTAACCGAAGCTGAAAAGCCTACGTCCTAGGTATATAATTCTTCGACCAAAATGTTTGGACCTCAGCCTATTCTTTCGGGATCCTTACGCGAATGTTTCTTGTGTATTGAAATAAAACTGACTATTAACCGTATCTTATGCCAATAAGTACTTTGGTGGACATCATATGTCAACTTTTCACAAAGGTGGAAAACAAGCGTGAAAATTTTACTGCGTCAGGTATAGGTACATTCCCATCCAATAGCAGTCTTGATTTGTTTTGAAACAACATTTGCTGTGATTTTCTAACAACGGTCCTGTAGGCAACTCCAATTTCAAACACGAGATAATTCACAATCAGTTGCGGCTCGTTTAGAGCACCATCCGGAGATCTCTCGAGTATCGGAAGACAAGACGGCGGACGAGAGCATTCATTCCTAAAATTGTCATATTACTGTCTACAAAGTGGTAGCTTGATACACTTAGTAAACTGATCAGATATTTTTTTATTTAAATCTATGTATGTATAGTCCTGGTTGAGTAACGGCGATGGCCTTGCCATCTGTCACGCTAGCATATATATCTCTGGTGGATAGTAGTAGTACCTACATACATCTGCCTACCTCTGCCTACTTCTTCGAACCCTTGTGGGAAAGTGTGAAGATATAGTTATGCCGTGTCTATGTCTAGTATGTGCTAGCTTTAGTTTGGGTTTAGACTCATTTATGTGGAATTGCGCAAAGATATTTATATGCAATCTTTTGATTTGCAGAGTGGCCATATGTCTGTGATAGAAGCGTTGATGGTGCTGTACGCGCGGGAAGTGGTGACCCCGGACCGCGTGTCTGCGGCGGCGCAGCGGTTCGGGATCAACCAGCCGATGCCGACCTCCTCCAATGTGCCGCACGAGGACGGCATACTCTACTGGATCAACGCGGCGTGTGCGGCGCTCAATAAGGCTGAGGTAACGTAAACGCTACAGCTGCCTCCATTCAAGCCCTGCTCCCTAGAACCCGAATGAGCGACGCCCTAAGCCGAGGTCCGAACCTTCAAGGGTGTTCTCTTGTCCGTGTTTGTTTAGCACCTAAAAAATGCTCGACTGGAGGTCTGTTGGTCTCGCCATTGTTCCGTTAAGTAGAAAAAGTTATGCTACCAGAGATAATTAAAAAATGATTTATACTGGAGGGAATACTGTAGATAACTTGGTAAATAATTTATTTGAATATTTAAGTAAGTAAGTATGCTTTAATATATATGTAAGTAATACACTTTCCGTCAACCATTTATATCCTTTAAAAATTCTCACGTTGATACTTAAATATATGTTTGGCGAAATTATAAATGGAACTACGCTTCATGGCACCAATATCACGCAGGAGGATCCATCATTGCACGTGCCGATGGTGAAGAACCTCCAGGAGGTATGCGAGGGCACGGCGCTGGCGGGGCTGATCTCGTTCTACTGCCCCGAGGCCCTCGGGCGGGCCAGCGTGCGCGTCGGCCGCATGGCCTCCATCCAGGACTGCCTGCACAACCTCATGCTCGTCTACGACTTCTGTCGCACCAGCCTGCCGCACAACGTCTTCCACATGCTGCCCGAGGACGTCACCTACATGCGAGGGTACGATGCGCTGTATACACTTACATACGTTATACACACACACACACACACACACACAAACATATGCATGCACACACACACACACACACGTGCATGCACACACACACACACACATGTATACACTCACACACACACATACATGCATACACACACATACACATATATACACATATATATGCATACATACTCATACAGACATACAAGACGGACCATTTATTAATTTATAAATCGACACACTTCATAGTTTATTGAGTCCTAAAATAAGAATTATTTCCTTTAGAACACAAATAAACCTCAACGAGTGTGTATACATAGGTACCTACATGCGGTACCGTATTCTGTGTTGGCAATTGAATTAATACTAGTTATTAATATTACGGTGACTAGCTAATGTAGCTATTACCTCGTCTCTGCTGTTCCGCCGATACGAGCATGGTTTAAAGTTGGTTGACTTGCCTGACAGCACACTGACGTTTTGATACTTGTTGCATTACACATACACATGTAATAATAATTCAGAATTACAATTATAAAAGTCACCAACAATTCAGCCACGAAAATTTTCTGATCTCTTTACAAAAATACTCCAACATACAATAGAAGAACTGTTGGTCAACCAATCTCACGAACGCTAGAATGCTCAAGGACGGGAACGTCAAGAGTACTCGAAACCGACGAGCATGTATGAAGAGACTGAGGAATGTGGATGAAGCGAAAGAGGTATGTAAGTCTAGAGAGAACTGGCGCTCTATACTCTCTTCCTACCCCGTTTGGAGCTCGGCGTGATGATATGAATGTATTTTACTATAGTCTGTTAATTGCAATATGTGTTTTTGTTCCCCGTTTTAGGTCGATGCGACAAAATTTAATAGCAATGCTCGCCGACCTGTTCAACATGCTAGAAGTCCATCCAGTCAAATCAGTCAAATATCCTGGAATCGGTGAGTTACCTACAACGTGCCTCGTTGTACCTCCAAGTTACGCAGTATTGCATGCCATAGCCTTGTGATGGGAGTATGTGGTCATAATATCAAAGATTCTACGCCTAATAATGTAACAGTTCAATAATACTTCTCGGCAGCGGTTAAGTAATGCTTTATATACTTTTAATATACAACTTGACTCATATGCCAAATATGGTGTGTACAATTGTATCTAAGCATTTCTTTGTTAATTGTATATTTAAATTATGTTTTAAAGTTTTGATCGTTAAGTGGGATGCGAGGTAAGACCACCAGGATTTATGTAATAAGGCTTTTGAATGAAACTTTCGTCCTTATGTTGTCACACTGTCTAGCTTTGCAATTAGCCCACCGTGTCCATTATACTGCTTGACTATGCAAATTACAATTACATTGCGTTACTAATGTAACCGTCGTATTGACTCGATTGTAAACACTACATACATACTGTGATGCAATATTGGTTCAAATTATTCAATGTTGGTAGTATGGAGGTGATTGGTCCGAAATGCTCTGCGTAATTTGTGAAACATAGGAGTTCCAGAAGAAGTGGCATCAGTTGGCATCTTTTGCTCCACGATGCATATGTTTGCGTGTGTGAGAGAAGTCGCGTTTGTCACTCCTAGAGACGGCTGGACGGATGGTTAAGAGTATGCGAGTACAAGGCCAAGTACCAATCGTATGTTCGTCAGTAATTTAGCAGCTGTGTGAGATTAAAGTCGTGCGACATATGAAAGACCGTTAAGTAGCAGTCGTGTGAGCGAACGTGGTGTGATGCGTATGTGCGTCCGACAAGTGGGAGTGGGGTAGTGGCGTGTGGTAGTGGCGTGTGCGCGGGCTCAGTGTGCGCTGTCCGCAGCGCGCGAGGGTGGCAACGCGCACGGCGTGCGTCACGCGCGGGGCCTGCCTCCCCCCGCGCCCGCGCCCATCCCCGCCCTGCGCGCGCACGCGCACGACGCGCCCCTCGCGCCCTTCGCAGGTACCCTGTGTTTGTCGCTTCACCCACACTTATTTGCTACAAACCAGGGGAAGGCTATTTGATATCTCTTCGAGGAATTTGAAAAATAATCTTTATGAACATAAAGAAATAAAAACCAGTTTTAAAGATATTGAACGGCATATTAAATCTATTGTAAAGTTATCAAATTTACCAAAGGTTACAAAAGTACCAATTTGATCACCGTTTAAGTTATTCTGTGTGAGCGACAAGTTGCACTTTCGCGACGAATTAGCTTGAAACACAGGGTCGCCATAGTTTCGAATGGGCAGTCCAATTGTGCTGACAAGTGGGGCCGTTAACCCTTTTACTGATAGCAAAGCTATTCTTACCTCAAGACCGTTGAAGTGCCTTAAGGCCACTGTAACTGTTTACCATTATTCTATTAGGATGTCCGTATACTTGGTTGTTTGAAACCGACTTCCATAACTAATGTTTTTCTTTGTTGTTTGTGCCTGTCACGCGGTAACTCACTGATTGCGAACTGATTTTGTGATTTTATTACGTTCTAACATGATTGTAAAGCGCATCTCCTTTTTGGAAGTTATTGTCAAATTATACAAACCAAGACATTTACAGCAATTTAAGCTCTCCGCTTATGTAAAGTGAACTCAAATTGATTCATTAGGCTTTTGCAATGTATTTGTCATAAATCTAATACCGGACTATGCCTTTCCGGGAAGGGCCGCTAAGAAATCAGAAAAGGCTGTCGGTTAAGTTTTAGCTTTAATCACATGGTCCTTAATTTAATTACTTATATGTCATAATAAATAACATTCATGCAAAAATGACAGATATTTTAGTCCCTTGGACTTATTTTAGACCTTAAATTTTTCAATCATTTCACAATTTTAAATTTACTTGTCTTATATCTTTAAGATTTCCCAAAAGGGTCGCTAAACGGGTACTCATAAATGTAACCGCGCCCTCTTTTAACCAGAGATATATTAGGTGCCAATGTGATAAATTGCGAGGGTTTTCGCCGTTTGTCAAGCACGAAATATAACAAGTCGATTGTGTTACGTACTACAAATGCCTTCCCCTCACACCGTGTTTTCAGTGTGTTGTGTTCTGCTTTGTTTTTGCGTGTGCGTGTGTTGTTGTGTTTAGTAATGTTAGATAAATTTTACTATTTGCTCTCCTTAAGAAATAAATGTATTGACTATGTTGTGAAATGTATTACTCGTCTTATAGCTTCGATAAGTACGTGTTATCCACGCTATAGGAATTCAGTGATGGTGTAATTGATAAGCCCTTCTATATATAATAATAATAATAATAATATATCCTCACGCCTTCCCACAAGGGTCCCCGAAGGGGTAGGCAGGTTCTATATATCTATGTATATTTAAATAACCGCCTGTACATATGTAGGATGTGTATGTTATATTTATTTTTTTACAATTAGCACGACAACGTGGTCATTTACGCTAATGTAGAGGTATAAGTAAAAAAAATACATATGAGTAATAATAAATAAGGTTAATATAAATGTATTATCGAGAAGAAGATGGCCTTCTTTCTGCGTATGCCAGACACTCATATGTTTTTATATGTGCGTTGCAAGCTTTGTATAAAAGATAACTTTTCATGTGATACGGTCAGTAAGGCGCATTGTTCTCTTATCATTTATATCTCGATCATCGATATCAAGGATCAAGAGCTTATATTGTGAAATACGGTAGATACAGAGAGCCGTGGTGGCCGAGTGGTTCGAGCAGTTGCCTGCGACGCAAAGGTCGCAAGTTCGAATCCCGACTGTACCAATGAGTTTTTCTGAACTTAAGTACAGTGATTAGTCACACCACGAGCTTTACGGTGAAGGAAAACATCGAGAGGAAAACCTGCATACGTCTGAGAAGAAATTCAAAGGCGTATGTATAGCCGTGCCTGAGTAACGGCGATGGACTCGCCATCTGTCACGTTGGCACCTAATATACCTCTGGCGGAAAGTGGGTGTGTGGGTATTACCTATACACCTCTGCCTACCCCTTCGGGGACCCTTGTGGGAAGGCGTGAGGATATATATATTTACGGTAGATACATTTGAATGGAGACTACCCGCTAGGCAGTCTCTCTCGCCTTTGAAGAGTGATGGACATGGCGTGAATTCACTAAGAGTCATGTCGTATTGTACAGAAAGTTTTACAGCCCTCCAAGTACATAAAATAAACTAAATTGTCAATAGATTATTATACCATCTGTGCCCCGCGGATTTATCCGCGTTAGGTTTGATTTCATTCGTTTTATTTCTAGAATAAATCATTTCCTGTGTTAATACAGCCCGTTTTCAGTCCCATTCTTTTGTGTCAAATTTTATCCAATTCCTTTGAGCCGTTCTGGCGTGATTAAGTACCTATAACCTCACAAACTTTGGTGTTTATAATATTAGTAGGATATTGTATACATAACTAGTATCGATAGGATCTTTGACTAAATGTAGAGCTGACTGCAACAGCTCTTGTGTAATTTTTTTACAGATTACTACATTTTTTATGATCTTTCAGCTTCCGTTCATATTAATTTAATCTTGCTTTTACTAACTACTGCATGATGGGTCTGAAGCTTTTTTTTTCCTAAATAATATTATGATGTCTTGCATTGCTGCTTTTTTAATCTCCGGAGTCATTGACATTATGTCCTCAGGACTCCCGAATGTAATCATGTGGCAACACTAAGATTGTAGTATTGCACAAGACTTGTAACTCCATACGACTCCACTCATTTGTGGTGGGGTTGTAAAGTATGAAATAAACTTTTGTTTCTTTTGTTTTTAGCGAACATTTTGTTTGAATTTCATAGTTTAGCTGGTCGATGTATGTTCTGTTGTCTTAGTATTGTAACGTCTGTAGTATTTTTGCTATTGATAAATATAAATGTTAGAAATTAGAGTTTTTTTTTATAAACATACAATGCACCGAATAAAGTATGAAAGGTCGTAATAGTTGCGTTAGTATAATACAATGTGTGTTGTAGTGTCGCGGTCGCCATCCGCGTGTGGTATGCGGGGCCGAGGCGCGAGGTCGTCGTGCTCCACGCCCGAGAGGCGCAGCTGCAGCCCGCAGCGGGACGACTTTGTGGTGCACAGAGGCCGCGGGGTCACCACCCTCTCCTCCATGGCTAGGAGGGACGACGACACACGTAAGTCTATTAACATATAATATAAGTGTATCATACGAAGGAAAAGCCGTGGTGGCCGAGTGGTTCCACAAAGATCGCAAGTTCGAATCCCGACCAATTATTTTTTCTGACCTTAAGTACAGTGATCAGTCACACCACGGAGCTTTAAGGAGAAGGAAAACATCGAGAGGAAACCAGCATACGTCTGAGAAGTAATTCAAAGGCGTATGTATAGTCGTGCTTGAGTAACGACGGCACGTTGGCACATAATATATCACTGGCGGAAAGTGGGTGTGTGGGTATTGTCTATACACCTCTGCCTACCCCTTCGGGGACCCTTGTGGGAAGGCGTGAGGATATATAAAAATAAGAAGGAAACTTGATACACCAGACGACACATAGACGGCCGTCTGGTCTAGTGGTTAGAGCTCCTGACTGCGAAACTTGAGGTCGGGGGTTCGAATTCCGCTGAGGGCAGATATTTGTATGATGAACACGAGTATTTGTACCTTCTTGGATTTCCTATGTATTTATGTATATATCTATCTATATAAGAGGAGGTAGAGGAAGACCACGTTCCAACTACCTGGATCAAATCGATCGGACGGGAACGTCAAGAGTACTCGAAACCGACGACCATGTATGAAGAGACTGATGAATGTGGACGAGGCGAAATAGGTATGCAAGTCTAGAGAGGCGTTCTATACTCTTTGTCTATCCCGTTAGGGACTTGGCGTGATGATATGTATGTATGTATGTATATAAGTAAATATATCGTTGTCTAGTTACCATAACACAAGCTTTGCTTAATTTGGAATTAATTCGTGTAGAATCGTCCCAAGGTATTTTCCTAGCGCCATTGTGCGGTGATTGTTTACCATGTGCCGGGCCATCGAGGTGGATCGTATCAGTTGATAGATAGTAGTGTAGAGTGTTGTGTGGTGGCGTGGTCGGCAGCAGGCGCGGAGGGCGTGGCGGCGGGGCGGCCGTCGCAGTGGGGCGAGGTGCGCGAGGCGTCCTTCGCCGGCCGCCGCTCGCGCCGCTCCTCCATCTCGGACGACAGCCAGCTCACGGTGGAGAACTTCGGCGGCTCGCAGGACCGGCTGCACTTCGCCGGGAAGAACCCCGAGAAGGAGCTCGCCACCGTCGCCAACGTGCGCAAGATATCCGCGCCCGCCGGTGAGTTATCACACACGCCAAAATGACAATTGTTATCACATATGTATATATATGTGTATGTGATAACAATTGTCTATGCCCGCGATTAAGTCCGTGTGGAATTTAACGAAAAAGTTATTGTTTAGTTTCTAAAATAAAAGTAGGCTAAGTTACTCTTTTTTAAGTCAACTATCTGCCAGGGAAAGTCCCGTCAAAATCGGTCATTTTCAGAGAATAGCCGGAAGAAATTAACAGACAGACACAAAATTAAAAAAAAGTATTATTTTGGTATATGTACCGTGCATATATCCAAATGCATTTGGTAAAAAGCCGTTATTTTAATATTACAAACAGACACTCAAATTTTATTTATTTGTATTATTTACCTAACTAAGGCAACAATGTTGCCGACTATAATTGCAACCAGATTCGACTTTGTCGTATCACAACTCAATATCGCGTAACCATAGTAAGCGCGCACACACATTCAGGAATATTTCTCGGTCAAAGAACACATTCTGATTGTAACTAACGTCACGTCGTTGTTGTCGCTAACGTTGCGTTTACGTGCGATGTTGCGATTGGTACAATCCGTCAAAACGGCGCCTAACACGCTTGCAGTTTAAAACAAGCCTAGGTGATAGGTAACACAACCCGTGGTTGCAGGTCCAATGCTGGAGCACAACCCTCCGCTGCGGTCGTCGCGCCAGGATATCCGCGGCTCCATCCAGCTGTTCCACGGCGACTACAACGGCGGGCCGGAGGAGAGGCCCGAGAGGCCTGAGAGGCCTGAGAGGCCGGCCTCGCGCGACGCCGACCACTTCCCCCTCCGGCGACAGCGCAGCACCGACACCATCACCTCCAGCCAGAACTACGGGTTTAGCTATAAAGGTTATATATCACCCTCAACGCAATAAGCACTTGCCTGCCTTGCCACATTCCCCTGGTTATGCTGTCCAACCCCTAATCTCTTTTTGACCTGACTAGGGGAAAATTATGAAGAACTAGCAGCGTCCCGCGGTTCCACCCGCGTTCAAATTTATTTTATCGCGTAAAATTGTATATTTCGTTCGGCCAACTAACACAATATTTTAATAAATTATATTATCACACATATATTTTCAATTTCAAGGTAATTTTTATTTATCAATCATTCAACTTTAAATGTTACTGGATTCGAACTTGCTAACTTTGTGTTACAAGTAACTACTCGAACCACTCCATCACCACGTCTTTTTTATTGTATTTAATTTTCGTGATAAACTTTTAAGGTGGAGGCGATGGTTTCTACCTTAACGACAGAGATTCAACCGACGGCGATCCCATCAAAACGAGCTTCGCCGACATGAAGATCAGGAGTAACGGTGACCAGACAGGTCTGTTTGCTTGCAATAGGCCCGCTAATGAGCGGCGTGTCCTCATTAACATATACTCAATGCACTCCGCTTTCGATATTTCAAACATTATCGGCATTGATTCGCTTTCTGTGTTCGCATCTCTAATGCTTGATCTAGCGGCTAGCTGGTATGGACAAGGTATTTAAGGAATATAGATTTTATTGTAATGGGTCACAGTCGAATTTACGTTTTGTCCATTCCAGGTGGCTATTGAGGCTCTAGACCACATATTCCCATCTGAATTCAAAATTATGCATACGGACCGTACTAGCTCGGTTGTATCGAATTTATGCAATCAAAATTGATTTTATAATCCGAGTCACTGTATTAAATGTGACGGTGTTGCTATTCGATTGTCAGGTTTCCAGTCACAGCTTAGTCAAGAAATCGAACCGACGGAAAGGCGGAAAACTAGCTTTTCGACACCTCCCCCCAACACCACCACGTGGCAACAGCAGTTCATGCAACAGGAGAGTCATCCAAGTAAATATTAATCTTTGCTACTGTATACAGACCGACATATTCAGTCCTAATTTGATTTCAATCTACAAATTGAACTGAATTGAATTGGTTTGTATTAAGCACCTTAGGTATATCGATATATTATTTGTATCTTCATATTAAAAACTGCCATGAAGCCTGTTGTTTCAAAGTGGTACGTATTTTATGGAGTAAATCGCATGTACATGGATTCGCTATCCATGATATATATTTTTTATAATTATACGTATCCACGCGTTTTTTTTTAATTTAATACGTAATATAGTGTGTAAATCCGTTCATGGGTTCATAATATATTCGTGTGTGCCAGACGGCGAAGACATATCCGACGACAACACATCCCCGAGCGGCGGCACCGGCATGGCCGCGCAGCTGAACAACATTCGGCTCAAGCTTGAGGAGAAGCGGCGCCGCATCGAGCTGGACAAGCGCCGCATGGAGGCCGCCGTCAGCCGCCAGCGGCAGCAGCTCGGCCAGCAGGCCTTCCTGCAGGCCGTCACCAGGGTGAGCACCACTTGACACTACACTAGCTAGCTAGCCGGCACCTGGTGGACCCCCCAATTGGGACACTACACTATAATAAGCCTATGAACATATTATGTGTGGCGCTATGGTGTTATAGGCACTGTACTAAATAAAGCCTTGTCAGGTCTAATGTGTTGTGCATCTGTTTTCGACTTTTAAGTCGCGTATTTGGAATGTTAGTGGACTGTCCGTTTTTACTGATTAGTTTCCAGGATATGGGTAGATTTGATTGTTTGTGTGATTGGGGTTCACGACATTATATTTTTCAATATTTCTGCTAAACAAGACTTGACGGATGTTGACAGAAACTGTGTATTTTTTTTTATTTGGTTCTATTTCATTCTGTGACAGGGGAGTTTCTATGTTCTAGTCATCTACTCTCAGTACTGCCCTTCAAATGTGTCGTGTGATGCGTCCTGTTGATTGAAAGTTTTTGTCCAATGTTGGTAGTTAAGGTGTTTGTGGGTTTTATACACATGTATTGGTTTTGGTCAAGATATATATTATACTGAGTAAATTGACTGATTGAATAGTTACTGTGTGTTTCTGGTACATTATAGAATAAGTACAAATATATGTTGATTTAACACACGTAATACACGCACACTTAAAGAAACATGAGTTGTTTTGTAAAATTATACCTACAATTGTATGCGTCCATGGATTTTCGAAAACTCATTTGTGAACCCGCTCACAAACGAACACTATGAAGTTGTATTGTTTATTCCAACAAAACACGGCCAAACACTGTACCGATTTGATGAAATTTGGGCGTGTAATGTGCCAGTACCCTTCGAGTGGTTCAGTATAAATTCCGGCACGTTACTGGATCTAGTGAAAGATATAACGCTGAAAATTATTAAATGCAAAAGTTATATATCTGTAGTTTTATCAAACAACTCGACTCAATAACACATTGTAACTAATACTATGTTTTGTAACCACAGAGTTAAAAATAAATCAATATTTTTCTTTCCATTTCATTAGGATACATATTTGCAATACCAGCTGGCCTCCTTGGTGAGTGGCTGGTTTACAAACCTTACGTTTAGCCCTAGTTCCTCTTATTGTTTGTTCATTTATCTAAACTATGACGTCACATTGAGTAAATAGTCTCCTCATGTACAATATAGGTAATGGTCAGTACACGCTTACACAGCTTAAGTATGTCATTGAGTTGTTAATTGATCCATAATCCTATACTGATGGAGTTTATTTTATATCGCAGTAACAGTACCTTCAGAGTATTGTTTTTATATGCTTAAATTCAAACGGCTTATATATGAAATAGAAGCAGCTTTTTTAAAATCATTATTCCATGTAATTTTATTCACAATATTGCAGCGCAAAACATATTTTTTATGAATCAAAGTTTGCTTATCTATAATCGCGTTTTTTGATTAATATTTATGACTTTGTGTCAAGTATTATTACTTCATTTCATTTACACAGAGGTATATTAGGTATATTCCTTCCACCTCACTAAACCACACCTGATCACACCAGAATATGCACCATTAAAAACACCAAAAAAAATGTGTTCATAATATTACACCACGAGCATGTAGTATACATAAGTATATAATGTAGGTATATTGTTTGATTTCATGTACATTGTTACGTGTTTCTCCCCCCGCAATTTGTTATATGAGGTACTAAGTTTTAAGATATTTGGCACCTAAAAGGCGTGTGGATACTACCTCTATGTCTACCCGTTATGGATAGGCTCGAGGATAATTATTAAATTTTTATACGATCTTATATTGATATATTATGTATACATAAATTCCTCAATATGTGAATGCTTCGCTTTGGGCCTCGGTTAATGAACGATTTAGGTGCAGTATATTACTCCCGTTTTACCAAAATATAAAGGTATCAAGGTCCAAATGAGTTTTTTATTGATTAATTCATGACATGGATACTAGTCCTTGAGTCGTAAATTTTTTTTTTTAATTCCTTTTACACATATTATAATAATATTCGTGGTGTCACATATTTCAATGCATCTAGTTTTTGGAAGCAATTATCAGCAGTAGCAGAACTTTAAGGCCTGTAACATTTGTGATAAAATTATTAGCACTTCACATAAAAAAACCTTATTATACACTACATATTTTATATGTACTACTTATACATATACATATTTTAAAGTCCCTATCAGCCGGACACTCAATGGAACCTTACGCAACCCAATATCATATCAAAGATTGCAATAACTGCCCTGATTGATTCCCTCCAAAAACTCCCGGGCCTAATGAACAATAGGGCATAGGGCCATAGTCATAGTGAAGGCATGGTGGCATGTACTGAGTGTTACGGTGGCGGGCACGCGGTGTTGCAGGGCAAGGGCGCGCGCACGCCGGCCGAGGACGACGCCCGCCCCGAGCCTGCGCAGGCGCAGGTAACCCTCCACCCTCCACAGCGGCTGTACCTTACACGTCTACCTTATACTTGTCATCGAAAAATCGAAACAACTTGCAAGTTTATGTTTTGTAAGGACCTCATATTAATCACTTTTAAACGACATTTGATATATATATGGGGATATATATATATAGAGCGAGCCGTGGTGGCCGAGTGGTTCGAGCAGTTGCCTGCGACGCAAAGGTCGCAAGTTCGAATCCCGACTGTACCAATGAGTTTTTCTGAACTTAAGTACGGTGATTAGTCACACCACGAGCTTTACGATGAAGGAAAACATCGAGAGGAAACCTGCATACGTCTGAGAAGAAATTCAAAGGCGTATGTATAGTCGTGCTTGAGTAACGGCGATGGACTCGCCATCTGTCACGTTGGCACCTAATATACCTCTGGCGGAAAGTGGGTGTGTGGGTATTACCTATACACCTCTGCCTACCCCTTCGGGGACCCTTGTGGGAAGGCGTGAGGATATATATATATTTATTTAATATATTGTGTGGTCCCTGTTCTTTTGTTGTGTCTTGCTTGTGTTGTTGCACTGTATCATTAAGTATAATAACGCATTGTCTGTTCAAAAAATGGTTATGAAATGTAAGTATTTTAATAATGGAATGGACTAAAATGGCATGAGTTTGATTTAAATTGCATGAGCGAACATTTCACCCAATTTCAAACATTTATGTGTGATATTAAACTGCAAGAAACGAAATTAGTATTAATTAAGATATGAAAATCGTTAGATGATTTTAACTTCTGTTTCTACCACCTTAGAGTACACATACACATTTGTACTAATTTCGGTATTCCTATATAGGAGCTGGCGGTGGAACCTGCGAATCAGTCTGTGGGGAATGTGGTGCTTGAACAGTATCAGCAATCGATTGCAAAGTAAGACATTATACATACATACGTATCATCAAGCCAAGTATAGCTATCTGTCATCACGCCAAGTCCCTACTATGGTATGGTAAGCAAAGAGGCTGGAGAACCAGTCTCTTTAAACTTACAAACCTGTTTCTTTTGTTCATTGTAACAATTTTATGTAAGTAGATGCCTTCCGTAGTTTGAGCTCAAGAAACTATTGTTACCTAACCGAGGCGCCTTATCAAAGGGCCCTGCTTCTGAAATGTCCACCGAATATAGCACATCTGGTCATAAAGGTAATTTCCGTGTGCCGATCTTTGTAGGCATCTGTAACGTTGAATGAAATGCGCGTGTGTCAACAAAAGAACGACTCAAGTATTAAACCTTGCAGAATGAACTCCAGCCTACAGGACATACAGAGCGACATAGCGCGACTGGCGAGCCAGCAGTCCCAGCTGCAACAGCAACAGCTTCCCCAACAGCAGGCGAAACCGCTGTTCCAGTCACCGCAGCCGCAGCCGCCCCCCTCTCAATCACCCTTCCAGTACCAACCAAACATTCCACAGCTGGTAAGATTGGTGTAGACAAGCTTGCCTAACAAACACGTCACATCTACACTATCAACACTTGACGTGCTATTACTATCATTACTCAAGAGTGCGAGAGGGATAGATGTTATTGACGACTATAAAAATGCCGCTCTTGAATTATGATGGGAATAGCAAGCTTACGACAAACACACTAAGAGCTTTAAGCATTAAGGAAACCAATCACTTCCAGAGTTTGAGTTTGTCGGCTACTTAACTGTACGTCATCATATAATATCCCAAGAGTGAGTGTTACTAATAGTGAACTGAGTGCAATACGGCATGCTTACAACGTGCTAATTGTGTGTTACATACCGATTGTAATAAATCTGCGTTTGCGCACATCACATGCATATAAATGTAACATTGCCGCCGCTGGCTTTGCGGTGACGGAATATGATAAGGAAAATTGCACACTATATTATTCTAACTACAATCTACAACTGCCCGGGGACTACATTTACATGCACGTGACACAATGCTGCCGCTGATTCGCACATAACATTGCAGCACAGCCAATTCAGCTCGGCGCACAATGTGTCGCGCGGCGGGCTGGGTAGCGGGTTCGGTTCCACGCCGCACATTCCGCGCGAGTTCCACCACTACTACCACAACTACGAGCCCTACACGTATAGGGACATCGAGGAGCGGCCTCAGTTTTACCTGCACAACGCCCAGCCACAGCCCCAACCACAGGCTCAGCCCCAGCGGCGGACCTGGGCCCAACACGCACAACAACACGATGAGATGCAAGGCTGGCAGGTGGGGTAAACTTGCTTCGCTATACCATACATAATACACAGAGGTGACTCGCACACAAACTCACTGTATATCAAACTATATATATGTATATATATATATATATATATATAATAATATATATACCCTATACTCATACTACCATATCTTCAGATGTTCAAATGCACCTAAATTCTCCCTTAAGTATGGTTAGCGCCAATTACGAAGACGCGCCCCACCAATACCTAGTCGAGGGGGTCGCCGGATGCGGTGTATGGCCCGAGTCTATTATTTGTAGTGTGCGTACTAATACTCACACATTAGTGGAAGCTTGCATTGCACACTTATACTATAAACTATAGGGAAGAATAGTGGGGCGCGTCTTTGTGGATGGCGCTATCTATATCATATATATACATACCTCAAACTCTTCTACTCAATTTCAAGTGTCATTCATGTGATTTGTCACTTCTGTGTACTATTTATTCTTAGGGCTACAAACTGCTCGCTCTCTTACATAATAACACCATACCCCAGCATGTTACGTCAGTTTTGTCTATGTCGTGTTGTTTGTCTATTTTTATGTATGGTTTGTTTATATAAAGTTTCCTTAAGTGGAGGATAATCATGTGTATATTCCAAGTAAGTATGACGGTTACATTGCGAACCATATGACGGTTTTTGATTTAATTTCCAATGTATTTATATAGAAAGGTTGGTTTGTCTCTGCTTTATAAATTAAAAAATATCTGCACAAATGTTGACACAATATAAAATTCGCTCTGAGGATTGCTTTACCTATTTTCTGCACTAGTTAAAGATTTCAACGGTTATTCACATCCATGCATCCACAATGTGCCACAGAGATGCTTATTAATGTAGGGTACAGCAAGTAAAAATATTTAAAGTCTCAATGTATTACAATGTATATTGTACATGTACAAAAAAGATGGCCTTTTATACTGAATTAATGAAGTTCTGGTAAGTGTTATATAAAAATGGGAAGTTATGACTATTAGCACTGATTATTTACATTATACGCAATTTATTTTTAGTATCTGAAGGACGGGAACGTTAAGAGTACTCGAAACCGACGAGCATGTATGATGAGACTGATGAATGTGGACGAAGCGAAAGAGGTATGTAAGTCTAGAGAGAACTGGCGCTCTATACTCTCTGCCTACCCCGTTAGGGACTTGGCGTGATGATATGTATGTATGTATGTATATTTTTAGTAAATTTGCAAAAAAGACGGGTTTATTTACCCGTGGATGTCGGTTCTTCTATGTTGATAAATATATATGTAGATATCTTGTGCGCACAATAGCGGTGAAAGAACACCTTCATTTTGCCTAAGATATAATTAGTTTTCATCGTAAAAGATGACGAGTCCGTTGGCCTCTACTCAAGCGCTACTCTGCCTTAAAATTTTTAAACGTATGGGGGTAACTACTCAACCACTCGGTCATCATAAGTACATTAATTTTGTAAACAAAATGTGTAATGTTATATGCTGGACTCATATTGTATATCCTCGTTACAGTTGCATCAGCAAAATCAGCTACAGCAAACGAATCAGCTGCAACAAAACCAGTTACTGCAACAGAATCAAATACAACAACAGCATCAACAAAATCAGTTATTGCAACAGAATCAACTGCTTCAACAAAATCAATTGCAACAGAATCAACAGCTTCAGCAAAATCAATTGCAACAGCAAAACCAATTGCAACAACAAAATCAGTTTCAGCTGCAAAATCAGTTGCAACAACAGAATCAGTTGAATCAGCAATACGAGCCCCAACAGCGAACGTGGAAATCTTCTTCGCCACAGCCTCAGGGCTTCCTGTTGCACGATCGAGCGCCGCCTTTCCAGGTAATTTCTATAGTAAAACCTTGTCAACGATTTCAATTAAAGTATTCAGTACTTTTTAAGTATCCAGAATTTTTTTATAGGCAGAGAGAGGGATTTACAGATCTCTTCGCTTCATCCACATTCATCAGTCTCTCATACATGCAGGTGCAGTACAACAGTGAGCGGTACCAGAACGGGACAGATAGCTCCCGCGAGAGCCAGAACCACTTGAGCTATACCGTCGTGGGCGGGGGCCAGTTCCCGCCGTCGCCCCCCGCGTCTCCGCGCCGCGGCCCCTCGCGGTCAGACCCCCCGCGGCCTGACCCCCCGCGGCCAGACCCCCCGCGACACGAGCCCCCGCGGCATGACCTCTCGCGGCCCGTGGGCTTGCATCAGCTAAACGCCACACCCCAGCCACACCCACAGCCGCCTGACGACATGGAACCGCAGAATATCTCATTCATAGGCAACGCCGAAGACGACGCTCTTAGACAAGGCATCAATAGACTTAATATTTCCTCTGGAACGCGAACGTATCGCATTCCTTCCCCGACGCGACCGTCCCTCACGAGGAATTCCTTCCAGGAGCCCCCCGAAGCGACCAATGAGAAGGGATTTTATATATCGTTTGATAATGAGCAGCCTAAGAGGCCGAAACCGCCCTTGCGAGCGAAACGGGGGTCGCCTCGTAAGGTTAGTATTACGTTTCTACCATTCACAATACATATTTTACACATAAAGTACACTTTTTTCAGGAACGAAATATATCCTATGTTTTAATCCAGATTATAATCTATACGTGTGCCTAATTGTATCCAATTCTGTTAAGCCGTTCTGGCGTGATTGTCGGATGACATGGGAAGTTGTCTTCCCAAACTTTTGCATTTATTTACCTTTTCCTGCCTGCCTTATTTCTCAGTCAATGTTTAACAGCTGGGGAGAGTGGTTTGTATGGGAAAAGAAAATTGTTGTGTTTATCTTTGTCCTCTAATTTTTACGTTTTTTCTCCATAAGAACCTTCTTCAAACACAACAATAAAGAAATTAGCACAATCGGTTCAGCCGTTCTCGAGTTTTGCGCTTAGCAAATCATTTAGTGATTCATTTTTATTTATGTAGACAGATTAGTAAAAATTTATTTGCCAACTAGACTTTCAGTAAGTAACAATTTTCAGACGGCAATGTTTAAAACTAAATATCTTGTGCAGGAACGAGCGAGCGAGGACGTGAGCCCGTCGCAGAGCCCCGAGCACCCGTGGGCGGAGCACCAGCCCGCGGAGGAGGAGCACTTCGTGGTGCACCGCAGCGGGCTCGAGGCGCCCAGATCTGATGACGTTTCTTACCAGCGCAGAGAAACGCCACCCAGAGAACGAACCGCACTCGCGACTGCCGAGCCGGCCGCACTCGTCATTGGCGAGCTGAATCCAGACCCGGTAAGGGAGCATCCTTGCCTATCTTATAGTATTGAAGTTTTGTTGTTAGTTTCACGTTCTGTATATTTTTTCCATACAATTGAAGCTGAATAATATATGTATATAACTACTGTATAAAATGGAAATCATTATTGCGTTGCATTGACTAACGTAGGCAATCAGTAGTAGGCAGTAGGTATATCAGTTGGCTTAAGTTATCGCTGGTAACTACTTATGTAGCTAAACATTGAAAAGTCATGAAATTCCCCATCCCAATCGCGGCAAATGTGTCACGTTACAAAATTGAGTGAACATGGGGTTTCGAATCGTGGCGCACAAATAGAGCGTCGGTTGCGCCGTGAAAGGGTGTGTAATTTTTTTTTTTTGTATTGTCTCTCGTAGCGTGAGTTCCGGGAACTTTTGCTACTTAACCGGTACTTATTTAGCCAGGCACTTTAGTACTAAGCAACACAGCTAAGGGCACCCCCTGTGGGGTACGAACCTCGGCTTAGGGCGTTGCTGGATCGCGAGCAAGGGAGCTGGGCTGGACTGGTAATTTTATTCATATATTATTTGGGTGGGGTGTGTAATGAGCGTGGTTCTGTATTAGAACTCGGCGGAGGAGATGGAGCGCAAGAAGGAGCGCATCATGCTGCTGTCGCTGCAGCGGCGGCAGCGCGCGGACGAGGAGCGTGCGCGCGCCGAGGCCGCGGCCGCCGCCCGCCGCGCGCGCCTGCACGCCGCCGCCGAGCGCAAGGCCGAGCGCAAGGCCGAGCAGGCGCGCCGCCGCGACCACATCCTGCACCAGTACAAGCTCAAGAAGGCCATCGAGGAGGCCGAGCGGGAGGTCAGACACTACACACGTCACACACCCCACACACGTCAAATGTACGTCACACGGAAGGTCCGTGCTTAAGGCCGATTTGCTTTAATGGGATCACTCCTTTACCCCATAACACATTGTTTTCCATATTATGTATACAAAACTTACTTTACTTTTTTAAATGTTCGCAGTGTCTAATGTAGTTTAAAATTCCTTCTCAATAGACCATTCAAGAGAGCACAAAAATTAAATTTAATAGCCAACTGGGCTTTTATAGGTTTAGTATTAATAAAGGTTCTAAATAAGTTTACTGTTTCGGAACTTTTATGAAATAATATAAGTATTGATTTAGGCATAATATAACACTTAACTAGTAAAACGGTGTGTGACTCGAGGACCAGTAGCCACGTGATAGTCACAATGATCATGAACGCACGCAGGGCAAGGTGCTGGACAAGAGCGAGCTGATGGAGACGATGAAGGGCGGCAGCGGCAGCAGCACGCCGCTGGGCGGCGCGAGGCTGCGGGCGCGGGGGGCGGCGCGCGCCAGGCCCAAGACCATCCACGTGGACAGCGGAGCGCTGCACGCCGCCGAGGGACTGCTGGCCAAGCAGCCCTCCGCCACCAACCTCGCAGGTGACACACGCACACACCCTCCACCACACACACACACACACACACACACACACACACACACGCACACACACACACACACACACACACACACACACACACACACACACACACGCACACGCACACGCACACGCACACGCACACACGCACACGCACACACACACACACACACACACACACACACACACACACACACACACACACACACACACACACACACACACCCACACACGCGCACACACACGCGCACACACACACACACACCCACACACACCCACACACACGCGCGCACACACGCACACACACGCGCACACACGCACACAGTGCCGACATATAACACTCTTCTAATACCAGATTATTCTGACTTGAACAAGTCCTAAACCATCATGTACTACTTTTAATCCAATAAGGAATTGTTATTATACCCCAACCGGTACAGATAAAAAAAACGCCTATATTGCTAAAATATACTACTATTTCAGACTATAATATATCTCTGTGCCAAATTTTATACAATTTCGTTCAGCCGCTCTGGCATTGATTTACAAATATCGATCCAACCAAAATTTTACATTTATAATACTGTTTTAGTACAAATATAATACCTCAATAAAAATGTACACACAAATTTGCTACAAAATATTATGTATGTACTGGTCGATCACTATTTGTATCAAGGACACGCTGGAATAATGTATTATTATTAACCTTATTACTAAAATTTGATATTTGAAACTGGTTAACCATTCAACCATTTTGGACTATACAACATTTTTAAAACGGGAACTCTTTTTCTACTATAATACTTAACATTATTCTATCCTATATGATACTTTACCTGTCTGTTCTTTTCTCTCTGCCTCTTGCACTAGATGTATACAGCTTCCCACTTTTACTCCTCTAGGCATGCCAATATGTTTTATTTTTTCTGTTCCCAATGACTTCTTGTACTGAAATGAAGTTTGTATATTCACTCCATTGAATTACTTGAGGACAGTACAATAAGTCAATTAAGTCTTAATTTTTTGGACGATGCTATTAAGACTTACGAAATGTAAGTCTACTCTATTTTTCTTTAATTCTAGCCTGAAGTTTTCACTTGTTTTTAAATATTTTTAAATAAAATGACGTCCAAAAAGCGAAGAGCTTATGTGTATGTCCTATGTGCGTCTACCATGAGTTTTGTATCGACAAGTTACTAATCACAAAACGTATGGAGAGTTTAGTTTCTCTTACGTGTCGCTTGGAGCACTAGTAAATACCGATGCAAAGCTCGTGGGCGCACTGTACCCGGCTGACGTGTGTGTGTGTGTGTGTGGACAGCGGGCACCATGCGGCGCGACTACTACCGCGGCTCGCAAGACAGCCTCGCCGAGCGCGCCGGCCTCTACAGAGGTACTCAAATGCCTTACCCTATTGGGTACACTATCGATATCACAACTACCAATACCAAGTAGCCAAATGTACTGATGTGGAAATCTTGTTTGGTGATTTGTTGCGACTAGTTTTGAGAATACTATATTTCTGAGTCGGTCATTTTTATATAGCTCATGTATTTTTTGCTTCTCAAGAAGGCTAAGTTACGATATCGGTACTGTATTTAATTAACACGCCAAATAAGTTGACGGCTGTGAAGTTAGCGCTAGAATAATCATTAAAGTGAATTTGAATATTAATTACAGACTAATCTTACTGTACTTATATGTATCACGGCCGCTAATTTACGTATTATAATTGTTATTCTATGTCAAACATTGTTCCACGCGAACGGACCCTAACTATATGGGAATAAGGGTACTTTTAAAGTCTCCCTTAAAGACGTTAACTTTGATAACAGTTATTATGAAGACAGATTTTAATTCGCCTGGAACAACATTATTATTAGGTATATTAAAGGGAAAATATCACTGTTATACGCACAAACTTCATGACTATTTTTAGCAAAAAAAAATCGTTATAGGGGTATTCGGTGATATTTTCTTTGAAATATGTCCAATTGTTTTTCTCATCAGCATGGATCTGCAATGCTGTTGTTAATAAAATGATCACACAGGTTTGAATAGTTAAGTTTTGGTTTTGCATGATTTAAATGTTGCCAGTCTGTAGCGCTCCGCTAGATAGCAGGAACATGATGAAAGGTATATAAATATACATATACATCGACATAACACTGGCACTCAAAACAAGGTATATCTAATCGTTTAAACAAACAATTTACTTAATTTTCAGCACTGTATTGACATGGCATATAATAGCCATGGTGGCAGAGTGGTTCGAGTGACTGCAAGTTCGAACTGTACCGATGAATTATTCTGAGAGAGTGCTTACTTAATCCCACTAGCTTTACGGTGAAGGGAAACCTTTCTGAGAAAATTTGCATACGTTAAAGGAGAAAAATCAAAGACTCAATTAAGAAACATCGACGGATTCGCCATCTGGCAACCAAATATATGTTTGGCGTAAAGAGGGCGGTGCTACACCTCTGCCTACCCTATCAGGATTTTTTATAATAAGCGTTTGTTTATAATCGCCACTAGATCATGTACACGTTGGTTGGTTTAATAATCTTAATATATATAAATTACGTGTTACGTTGTTTGTCCGCGATGGGCTCCTAAACTATTGAACCGATTTCAATCAAATTTGCACACCATATGCAGTCTGATCCAACTTGACAGATATGATAGCTTACATCACAATTGGACCAGATATGATAGCTTACATCACGATAGGTGGCGCTGCGATCGTGTTTCAGGAAATGTTACTTTTTCACCCGGTCGAAACTGGGCGGGACAGCTAGTTTTATATAATAAGGTTGATTTTCTTTCTAGACTAAATAAAATTATAATATCTACATTTAACAAAATAATTGAATTTGAATAAAATAAAATAATTGAATCTACATTTAACAAAATAATTGAATTTGAATAAAATAAAATAATTGAATTTGAATAAAATAAAAAAAAATAATTTGAATAAAATAAAATAATTGAATTTGAATAAAATAAAATAATTGAATTTTAATAAAATATTTAATTTGTTTATGCTTGAGTTTCGTGTTGTAGAGTCGCCCGTGGAGGAGCGCGGCGGCATGTCCCCCAGCAGCGCGTCGAGCGGCCCGCTCGGCCGCCGCGGCTCGTGCAAGACCTCGCGCGGTAAGCCTCGCCGCGCTTGCCTCGCGCCACTGCCACTAACCCGGCGACGCTTTGCCTTGCCATTACGATTCTGTTTATAAACACTTACGTACCTACAATTCCACTGTTCCTATTGCAAATGTGGATGCGTATCGCTACTCTGAAATTATTTTATCTTAAATTTCTTTTATCCTCACGCCTTCCCAGAAGGGTCCCCGAAGGGGTAGGCAGAGGGGTATACTACCCACACCCACTTTCCGCCAGAGCTATATTAGGTATATATTAAATTTGTTTTGTTACTCTAATAATATTTTAAAGCAATTCTGGCATCTTAGTTTTAATATTATAAGTACCTTACGGCGTAGGCAGACATTGTAGGGTGTGTCTTTAGGCTTACTGAACTCTTGCTCTATGAACATTTATCAGTCTCTTCGCACATGCTCGCTAGTTTTGAGTATTGTTGACGTTGTGTGATCGATCCATGAGATGAAGGCAGTTTGAACATAATCTTCCTTTTGCCTCTGGCAGACTCTTTCGCATTGTGTATCATCCAAGGTTGACGTACCTTTATAAATGTCCAAGCTAATATTAAGAGTAACGTTAGACAGTAAAGCGGTGGGGCAAAGATAAGAGAATTAAGAATATTAAAATTATTAAGAAATTATAAACAGAATCGAATTAAATAGCGTAACGATTATTTTAAAACATTATAAAATTATCGTTGTGATCAAATTATCTCACCAACTTTGTGTTTCCTTTAAAACGATAACTTGAAAAGTATGTATGCATGGGAATTGAGTTTTTATTTATGTGTTGTGACCAAGTATTTTTCAAGTTATCTATCCTTGGTGGCAATTTTGTCTTGGGATGCGTAGACAAGAGTTGCCACTTTTTCAATTTTACACTTATGAATATGGCAATATGGTTAAATTATTATTGATATGTAATGCTTTTTAAATTTTTGTTTAGTAGTGCGCTTCAATTTAAATATTTATTTAAATAAATCAGTTTTATATTTTATATGTGTAAGATCAGCAACGCATAGAATATTAGACACCCTGAATTGCGAAGCTTGTTAGTTTGCTCATATTATTGTAGTTTGCAACATGATACAGAGGTGTTCCATAAAGCTTTGTCCAATAATTTTTAAATACCCTCATAGACCTTCCGCGCATTTACTAAATTGGTTCCTGATTTTGTAAATAGAAGCATATAAAAAAGCAATCAACTAATAATTACTTGTATTAAATAGCGATGATAGCATTACTTTTATTTGCCATATTATTTTTGTGTATTTAAACAAATATTTACAAGCGTCCAATGAGGAATTTGCTTTTGTGACCGATGCATGCTTTTGACGTGACACGACGTCACGATTCATTTGACATTGACAGCTGTTAATGGAATTCTTGCAGGGTCTTTCTCTCTTTCCATTAATCCTAACCATTAAATGTACCAATTAACGTAAAAAATATAGCCTAGCCTTTAAATCCCGAGTCCCTTTCAACTCCTATATGAGAACCCGTGAGCAGGAGTTTGCATTTGCATGTGTCGTGGTGACATGTATAGGAAAACTATTTCAGAGCGTGTGAATGAGGAACCTCAGTCGGCACGTGGAAGGTCTAAATATTCCACTTACCAGAATAACTTTAAGGCGGGACGGAAGTCAAGCTCTCTTATGAACTTGTGCGGTAAGAGACAAAAGATACGGCTTGACTCACGTGTGGTATAGACGGGTATACCACCTCGCTTTGGTGCCTTGGGTTTGGTTCGTTTTCTTTTGCTAGGACGAGAGATGGCGTGACAGGAGTTGGAAAATTATTTTATTCTATATTCAACCGTTTAAGTCACGGTCGAAGTTTCAGTTATATAAATTTAAACACGAGTTTTTCAGATAAAAAATAAGTTTTTTAATGAGAATAATTATTAAATTTAATATTGTTTTGTTATTTTTATTGCAAAATTATTAATGCAATCAAGAACGCGATGATTAAGAAAGTTTTAGCTAAATTTGGTACCTACTACTCAAATTCAATTATATTTTGTGTTATCTCTTTACATATAACATCCGACACCATATCGCCTCTCGAGTCCGAAATTCTTGCGTCATGTGCACATTCCGTTGTTTGTCTTTTGGTTCATCGGCAATATTTTATATATTTAAGTAAATACATTTATGTGGTGAAGGCATATATTTCATTAGCCTGGTTACATGTTTATGTATATGGGGTCGACATTAGAGCATGGCATCACTATGTATTATTATTATTACTCGAAATATACATATTTATTTGTTGGTGTTGGTGTGACATCGTATGTTAACATACCGTTTACTCATACAAATCGCAGTTGCATTAATTTGACGTTTCAAGTCAAATGATGTGATGTGGTCAAACGGCGAAGTTTGCCAGAAAAAAAATCCCTATTGTAAATTGCAGCGAATTTTTTTTGATTCAAAGTTACATTGCCTCTGGTTATATCGTTTCAATCCCCTCTTCATTATTGTAATAAGTAATATAATTAAATAGAAGTTGTTATATGTCGTAATTTTATTTATTTAGATATGTACAGTACATTATTGATGTTTGATGTGGTATTGAAATACTTAAAGGCTTTTTATAATGAGTTTGCCTTATTATTTCGCTCAGCTGTAGTATGTAAAACTGTAGATTGATATCCCTCTGTAGTCAATAATTATCTTGCTTCTCTAGAATTACTAGGATAAGACAAAATTCATCGTTTGATTAAAATTCCTACTAATTTTGAGTCAATTACCACTAATAACGGATAATATATTACGTACTAACGAATACTTGGTTGATTAACTTTATATAAATCTCAATATCGCTATGGAATTTAATATTAATCTTCTTTTACATCGATACGTGCTCGATTCAGTTATAAAGATAATTTCTAATTTGGTACATAATAGTACATATTTTGTGGTACCTACAACCTTTCTTCTTATTATAGGTATTGTTAGGAATTACCTAACATACTATTCTAAATACTAAATGGTGATCATATAATTGTTGCTAGTAACATTTTAATGATCAAGAATTTTACGAGAGTAAATTTTTTTAAATTCGGATTTATGTTAACATACTTCTGATGAATAAACTTGAAAGTTTTTGTAGAGTACCTGCTGTTGTTCAGCTCTATACTTCATAGTACAGTGTCTATGGGCATAGTTTGTTCAAACGGTGGTGGGATGTGTAATATACCTCCTAGGACCAACGCTGACGACTGGATATAATTACAACACGCCGTAACTATTTTTTTAATTTGGTATAAGCTATGATTTTCTCAATAACTTTTGTTTTTTTTTATCATTAAGATGCTTAACAAGTTCGCTCTGTTTGATGGTCAGGGTTACTTTATCGTTTTATTGAGAGAATAACGATGCTGGCAGAAGGGACGCACTGGTTCCCCTTTATCCAGCAGTCACTTCTTGACCTCAGTCGAAGCCTAAGAGCAAAGCTATTGGTTTGGCTTTGGTTTTTTGGTTACCGTTATTTTAGCGGTCTCTCTCTTCAGCTGTTCATTCAAGTCTACGGTTAAACCGTGTTAAGTGGCCAGTAACATTAGAATTCTACTGCAATGCTAGTGTTCATTGATTACGGCACTGTCTTACCGGGTTACTTAGCTTGATTACCACCTTTGTGGTAAGAAAAAGTCCACAGATTGGAAGTACTTTTGTGGTAACCGTTTTGGTGCCACTTATTCCAGAGATAATAAAGCCTAATCGATTCTTGTTCAAATACATCGTTACGGACGATTTTACATGGCCATTCTGGTTATGTCGTTTCTTTTTTTTTCAAGTCTTTCAACACTCAATTGTCAAAGATAGTTTTCGTTTATGGGTTTAATGCCCGTTCTAAAAAATATCGTCACCTCAATGTCGACGATCCTTACTTAAGCCATTAGGGCCCGTTCGTTTTCGGTTTTTACTTAGGCCACTCGCGTTTGTGGTTCGTCTTGGCAAAGTTAGTTGCGTGATGGAGCGTGTCGTCAGCGTTGAGTCCGCTGGTGTGCGGTGTGTGGGAGCCACGGTGTGACCTGGTTGGGTAGACTCGGGGCTGGGGCGCGCCACGCCGCCGCGCCGCGCCGCCTCGCCCGGCCTGCGCACGCTGGGCTCGCCCGCCTCGGGCCCGGGCTCGCTGCCCGGCGCCATCGGCAAGCGCCGCCCGCACGCGCCCGACGACGCCTCCGACGTCTCCTCCACGCACTCTTCCATCATGGACTACTCCGGTAAGACCTGTACCATCGTTATCTACACGCACTGGAAGGTACGCCTACTTAAACGACTCCGATAATCTTAGCTACAACATCCAACATATGGATATCTACAACACATTACATGCCGAAGAGTCGTAAAGGCAAATTTTTTCGTTGTAAAGACTCCCTACCATAATGCTTCATATTTCGTTTGGTCAAAAGTCTGCGAAAAATTTAGCACAACCTTGCTCTTCACGAGATAATATAATGATATATTTTGTAAAAAATAATAGTGTGTGTTATATTTTTAACTAAGTGTATCACTTCGCTCTCTATCTCCGCTGTCAGAAGAGCGGGGCTTTTCTATGATTATTCAGCATATCTTCTGTCAAATAATATGAAATTGATTAAATAACTGCGCAGGTTGAGAAATTAATTCATGTTTTCGCAACACTTGTAATTATTACGTGTTCAAGTTTACCTACTACTTATATTAATACCTATATGGTTGGATCTTGATGCAAAATTATTGAGTTTTTGTAAATTTTACTCAATAAGAAACATGTCTATTAGAATTGGAGAATATATTTCATGTTTACTCTTAAATGAGCGCTAAAATGTATGTTTTAACACGAACGTTAAAGTTTATATCTTAGCGCTGCTAGTATATTGCGTACCTACCTAATGTGCTCTTTTATCTGTATGTGTTTCATTTGCTCCGTTATATATATTTTCTCCCTAGCAAGATCCTATCGAGTTCGTCGCAAAGGTCCTCCATTACGATATTTGTATGAACGGTAGTTAGTGAGGTTCACACCAACACACGTAGGCAGATCTTCACGTTTGATACACACTGTATAAGCGATGTCATGCCAACAAATAGATTATATTTAGATGTATTGAGGAAGTTAATTAGATAAATATACTTTGTAAGGCATGGTTTGATTTGACGTCATCTAACAAGAGTGATTCTCGACTGATATCGCTTGTCAATGGCCCGACGCTTCTTCACCAAGAATGTGGTAACTTAATATAACATCACCTCATCACTTGTGCGTTCACTGTGCATTTTGTTATTTTCATACTAATTTAACAAACGTTCTAGTTGTAAATAATTTACTTTAGAAAAATATGAAGATATTCTTTTGCTTGCTATTTGATTGGATAGAAACAGTATCTAGATCTAGATACATAACATTAATATACAACTATACTTATTACGTCCACTGATCACTTTCAATATAAATATATCACTTTTTAAATCTCTTTTATTCTATATTCGTATTTTGATTATACAAACCATGCTCTAAAAGTAGAAGAAAATATTTCAATCAATAAAGCTGTTATACATGTAATAATTCTACGATGCTAAGCACCAAGCAAGCAAGTCTATCGATATAAAAACAATTTCAAATAATTGCAGGCCCCCGTCTGTACAAGCAACCGACCACGAAGTCCAACAGAGGCATAATGCTGAACGCAGTGGAATACTGCGTGTTCCCCGGCGCGGTCAACGCGGAGGCAAAGCGACGGGTGCTCGAAGAAATCGCCAGATCGGAGAGCAAACACTTCCTAGTGCTGTTCAGAGACGCCGGATGCCAATTCCGAGCGCTGTATTCCTACTGCCCGGACACAGAGGTGGTCGCCAAGCTCTACGGGACTGGGCCCAAGCACGTCAATGATAGGATGTTTGATAAGTTTTTCAAGTGAGTGCTAACATTACATACTACAAGTTGTTTCTGATGGTTTAAGATTTAAATATTTAGTTAAAAGCTCGCTTATATCAATTTGACGTCTAAAAGAAAGCGACTGATTTCGCCATCTGTCACTTTGGCACTAAGATATATCTACGTCGTACAGAGGGTCCGTTACAACTCTGCCTACCACTTCGGGGACCATGTGGGAAAGAAAAATGAAGATATAAGTTGTAAAATTGTTGTTTTTTATAAATTTGTATGAAGTAAGTAAGTACGAAATAGAAGAAATATATTGCTCCCAAAAAGCAGCATTACTCTCGTGTAGTGTTGGGTTCTTGCAGTAATGTTCCCAGCGGTTTGTTAAGATGAAATCTCATCATAGTTTATAGCTGGCAACGCATTGTCTTTAACTTAAGTCGGCAGCCACTATTTTTGTTGTTAAAAAGAAAATGTTAGCTTACAGTGCTTATAACATATTGTTGATGTTCGCAGATACAACTCGGGCAGCAAGTGCTTCTCGCAAGTGCACACGAAGCACCTGACCGTGACGATCGACGCGTTCACGATACACAACTCGCTGTGGCAGGGCAAGAAGGTGCAGCTGCCCTCCAAGAAGGACATGGCGCTCGTCATATAGGCATATTCTAGTCGCCGCCACAAGATTCAACTCGTTATGTCGTAAGCAAGTGACTGGCCTAATCAACGCGTGCTCGCCGAGCTCGGGGCGGCACTAGATCCTTCTACTCAATAGGTTAATTACACTTTGACAGATCTTACACACCGACAAACTATTTAATATCTGCAAATCGTGCAGTACCGAGCACATTGTTCGACCACTCCTTCGTGTAACGATATTAAAATGCCGGCCTAATTCTAGTGTGGACGCGGGTTCGTCAGTCACAAGGCATTTTATAAATTGACTGATTAGCCGTCTCTAACAGTTGCTGCACCCGAGCTCCGCTATCGCGCACTCCAGCCTTGCACTAATGCCAGTGTCCATTACAATATATTTTATAAAGTTGTTTAGTGCATTATTCCTCAAAGCGAGCTAAGTTTTTGATTTGATGAAAATATTACTTTTAATTTCGCTTATAATGAGTGTGATGTTGAGTTTAGTGCGGCCGTCTCGTCGGTCGCGAGTCAGTAATTTTAATATCAAGTAGGTAATGCGACTGTACGGCCGCCGCGGTGCCTGTGTCATATTGTACAGATAGCTCGGTAGCTAGGGACTCGGATCGATTAGGTTTTTATTTCGATTTAGCTTCGATCGGTTCGCATTACATTTGTGGAGGTTTAATCATGTCGATGCTGCGTCCTGTAGGGCTTACGTGTGTGTCACGAGAATATCGATGTATATGTATATCGTCTGTCGACTCGTATCCTGCGTTTGAGCGAGTCGATAAATCTCGCGGCGCACTCGCCAGCACTACTGTTGTTTGTATTGTATTTATTTCACGTGTCGAGCTTAAAGCGGACTTGAACGTGTGTTGCGTGCATTGCTGCGTCAGTTCGGTGTTTGGAATGTGTTACTCAGTGTATGAACGCAATGTTTGCCATATGTATTAGTGAGATGATCGATACTTTCCAAATTATAATGAAAATTGTCTCAAAGTGTTTACAGCCAATCAGTCGGTGTGTTGTGGTATATAATGAATACATATTGTTCGTGTCCCTCACATTATAGTTATAACATGTTCACAAACTAATAATTATTATCGCTTATTTGTTATAATTAACTCGTTAGTAATTATTTCAATTTGACTGGAGTTACGATTAAGATGATTACGTATTTGTTTAACTGACCTTCATTAAATTAATACAATTCCCATTTTTTACAGCTTGTATAGCTAAAATAAGACGAGGCGCATTTTACGTGGTAATTACTGCCTTATCCTGTAAATATATGTTTTTTTGTATACAGCTATTTATTAAAATAATGTTAAACGGGAAATGATGTACATCATTTCTTCATTGTTTAATGATTGGTCATCAATAATATACTACCGATAGTATATGGTATGCAAATATATTGTATTATTAAAAAGCATAACGAAATAATATTGAATTTCATATTATTCTCTGGTTTTATTTCAATTACTCGCTTATATCTATCTACTCTCCCTACAGTCAACCCTGTCTACTTGTGTGTCTACCCCCTGCGGTAGTTTAAGGTGGTAATTAAAAATTTAATTAAAATATATCGGGTGAAGTGTGTCTGTTTGGGGGGGGGGGGTCATACCTACACACTTCTGCCCACCCCTTCGGAATATCCCTGTGAGGAAGATAGATAGATAGAGAAGAGAAGATAGCCCGTGGATTGAGGAAGGACATAGGGTACTGCCCAAGGGAGGGGAGTAGTAAGCATATACATGAATTTAATGGTAATTAAAACATTTGGGTTACAGGCCATATAATATTAAAACAAGGTATAATATGGATAACTTTAATAATTATTCATACAATAATACTATCTATGGCCAATTATATTTCTTATTAAATTATAAATATTTAAATTTGTGACATTAACCTTGTATTCCGCTTAAATCACACTTTAAATTACTAAAATAACTATAATTAACTATCATTATTATTATTCTTGTTCAAAATTATCATTGAATTACCTCATAAAAAATACAATCATCATTGGATAAAATAAAAAGTATACTTCACTAATTGGAGATCAAATAAAAATAATTAACATGACAACATTACTAAAATTAATCACTTACTATAAAATAATCGTTCGAAAATGAACTTTAATAACTGAGGCATAAAGTTTAAACTATTGTGAAGTAGCTGACTGGAGAGGTTGGCTCTACGGACTTCTGTAGGTTCAGTTGGTGGACTATTGTGTCTGGGTTGTCCATCTCCTACAGCAAGAAAAAAGTTTTGATATACATTTGAACCATGTTGAATAAGGCGGTAACGCGGTGATTAAAGTTTCCAGCCTCATTCTCTCCTTGGGGTGGGGGGAGGATTATTGTATTGTGTTGGCAGCAGAGGGATTAGTCCCATATGCTGCCAGCACAGTACAACTCTCCGAACAGAGTGGCAACGCGCAAGTGATACTTCAGTATTGTAAGCGTAAATAGGCTGCGGTAACCGTTTTCCATCGGGTGGGCCGTATTCTAGTTTACCACTCTTGTTGTATAAAAAAAACCAGTCTCAAAATACATATTGTTTTAAAATCGAAAACACGCACGCACGCTGATCGTGGATGAAGCGAAAGAGGTCTTAAGTCTAGAAACGACTGGTGTTTTTCTCCCCCGTAAGGGATTAACAAGTACCACGAAACAGACCTCGTTCTCTTCGCTCCAGGAAGAGATCCAGGCAAAGGAATTCTTCAGCAGTCAAAAGCATATTATAATAGATCTTTGTTAAATAACTGACAATAGTTGATTGAGTTTTACCATGATACAGTCGCTGCTCTTAGTTGGCTCCTGACTACGCAACTCCTCAATGGTTAGTAGGTCAGACATGAAATGTTGCATATGCACTTAACTTTAAGAGATGTAGGGCATAACGGGTTTCCCGTTCGAATTTGGAGCTGCCCGACTGGGGCAGGACCTCCACCTTATAGAAGTCCGTAGCCAAATAACACAATTTTTTTGTGTTGTGTTCCTACGTGGTGAATAAGGTTTCCAGTAATGAGCTCCTTGGGGAGGGGGGAGGATTGTTATATTGTGTTGGCAACCGAGGGATTAGACCTATTATGCTGCCAACACAGTATAACTCTCTGAACACAGAGTGGCAACGCGCAAGTGATACTTAGGTATCGTGAGCGTAAATAGGCTACGGTAACCGTTTCCCATCAGGTGGGCCGTATGCTTGTTTGCCACTCTTGTTGTATAAAAAAAAATAATAATAACTATGACAGCCCATTATAAGAAACACAATGACACCACCACAGCACTTAATGTCGATAGTAACATGTTCAATTAGAAGAATAAGTCTTGTAAAGCAGTGGGAAGACAGAAAAGGAGGTAAAGAGTTAAAGTACTTGTTGTCTACGAAATCAAGTTGACTGGTTCGAATCTGATCGCATGCGTGAATGCGAAGGAAAACATTGTGGAGAAATCTACACATTTGAGAAGAAATTCAAACCCGCAGATGGTACAATATAGGTGGGATAATGAGCTCGTCATAACATTAATGTAGACAAAGTACCAACCTGTTCATCAGCATATCCGTTAATCTCCACAGGTATCGCCTGGCCGTCTTGAGTTATTACCTGACGATAATAAAATATATTACATCTGTATATATATAAAAACGAATGTTTGTATAGAATCGTAAACGGCTGAACCGATTTTGATTAAATTTATGTGACTTTAGGTGGATTCGAGAATGGTTTAGATGCACAATTGGGCCCGATAGGTGGCGCTGCGATCGTGCTCCAGGAAAAAGTTAATATAACCCAATATTAAGTAGCTATAGTATTTAATAACCTGTAGCGTCTGTCCGTCCAGAGACATGATGGCGAGGCGCGTACCGTCCTGCATGGTGAAGTGTAGCGGGTTGCCTTGTTCGTCCGTCACCTGGATATTGATAATACATATGTATATCTATGGATTCTATCATTAATAATAATAAATATAAATAATATATTCTCACGCCTTCCCACAAGGGTCCCCGAAGGGGTAGGCAGAGGTGTATAGGTAATACCCACACACCCACTTTCCGCCAGAGGTATGTTAGATGCCAACGATGGCGAGTCCATCGCCGTTACTCAAGCACGACGAATGCAGGTTTCTTCTCGATGTTTCCTTCACCGTAAAGCTCGTCGTGTGACTAATCACTGTACTTAAGTTCAGAAAAAACTCATTGGTACAGTCGGGATTCGAACTTGCGACCTTTGCGTCTCAGGCAACTGCTCGAACCACTCGGCCACCACGGCTTTAATTTAAATAAATAAATAAATTTATATAATTATAATAATAATAATATATCCTCACGCCTTCCCACAAGGGTCCCCGAAGGGGTAGGCAGAGGTGTATAGGTAATACCCACACACCCACTTTCCGCCAGAGGTATATTAGGTGCCAACGTGACAGATGCATAATATATATATATCTATCATATAGGTGCATAAATATATCTCAAAGGTAAAAAGGGGATTTTGGGTGAAATAAGATTTATTCCTTGCGAGGATTTAAAGTAGGTCTTATTTGTAGTAAAGTCATTTTATGTGTTAATTTCCATTTACAATACCCTTGTAATAAACTATACGTAATTTAGTGCAATATTTTGTTGTTTCCTTATGGATAAACAATAAGGCATTAATGTATCATCATAGCTCAATCAATAACTTTGATTGATCATGAAGAGGAACAATAGTTAAGTTAGTTAGTCAACAACAACTGTTTTACCCAAATGTACAAAGACCCTACTACTTTTAGGTGGAGATATATTATATTATTATATTTTATTTTAGTAACATTCATTTCCAGTATGTGAGCTGTAGATAAATAAAGTATAATGTGTACCGGCATATGTTCCTGCGCCATCGGCGAGTACACGATGGTGTGCTCCAGGTCCTCAGCCACGGGGCTGCTCGTCACTCCGTCCTCCTCCACCTACATACAGTATAAGGGTTCTTGACAGGTGTTTCTAATTTCAATCTAATATTTTCGAATATGTCGTTAAATGTATATTCCAATTTCCCTTATGTAAAATTAATATTAGATTTTTTTTAAATACTTAAATATAAATAAATACACACACTCAGTTATATCATTAACGTGACACAGAATAAATAACTTTTTGTCTTGTCGTTTTTGTATGTGTCTATCTCGCACGTGAGATCAATACATTTCTTTCTTTATGTAAAAGTTCACGTTAAGATCTGGTGAGCCATATCCAAGACCGTACAAGGTAATGAGGAGGCCTAGAATGCAAGCGTACCTCCTGTTCCTCTATGACGTGTAGCGTGGGAGCGCTGTCGAGGGGCAGGTCCTCGTACTGCACGTAGATGACGCGCTCGGCCTCCGCCCCCGGCTCGGCAGCCGCGGGCTCGGCGGGGCTGCGGCTGCGGCTGCTCGCTAGCAAGCTGATCTGCTTGTGTACTTGCTGCAACCAAAGGTTCTTATATAATAATACCAACAATTCCCCGCGGATTCACTCTCGTGACATTTCATTTAATTTCAAACACAACTAGCTTAAGACGGCGTGTCGGTTTAGAGCGATGCCGCTCCGCGAGCTAATGGGGTTTGCCAGAGGTGTGTGTCAAAATATAAGCTCCAGTTTACCACAGAAAAAATACTTTATACCATTCTTCCGTACGCGTGTTCCTTGATGGTTTCGATTCACAATTGGACCCTTGTGTCCAAACATTTTTTTTACACCCAAGTGACGGTGGCGAGACAGCAAGTATAAAAAATTACGACGCTTATAAAATATGCACATTAAAAAAAGGTACAAACCTTCTTGTGTTTATTGAGATTGGAGGAGTCAGTGAAGGCCCTGGGACAGTGTGGACATCGGAATGGCCTTTCCCCGGTGTGTCGCTTCAAATGCCTCTTGAGGGCCGGCTTGTCGGCGAAGGCGCGCGCGCAGCCCGGCGCGGGGCAGCGCAGGGCGCGGGCGGGGGCGGAGGCCGAGGGGAGGGCGGGGGCGGAGGCCGAGGGGGGGGCGGAGGCCGAGGGGAAGGCGGGGCCGGCGGGGGGAGCGCGGGCGGCGTGCTTGCTGCAGTGCAGGCGGTGCTGCGACGACGTGGTGAAGCGGCGGCCGCAGAGGCTGCACTCGAAGGGCTTCTCCCCGCTGTGGATGCGCTGGTGCTCGGCCAGGTTGCCCTTCTGGCTGAACTTCTTGCCGCACACGCCGCACGAGAACGGCTTGTATCCTATACACCACATTGGCTTATCCCACTAAATACTTACTATAAGTGCGTAGGTATGTGGGCTGTTGGTTCCTCATCACGTCAAAAGTACTGAACTGATTCGGATGAAATTTGACACAGAGATAGATTATTGGCAGGATTAACACAGGATATATTTGTTGTGTTATGTTTTTTTAAATAAACTACTTATACGCAGGTGAAACGGCGGAACACATTTAATTGATAAAGCGATATTGTTTTTAAACGAAAAATAATAAACATATAAGGAACCGAACTTATACAATTACGATGTAAACACTTTTAATTTAGGAGTATACATACATAGATACTTAAATACATACAAATAAGGTACGCAAGTAACGTAAGAAATACGTAACAGAAGGCACAAATGTATGAATACATTAGCAACTGACCTGTATGCCACCTCATGTGCAGATTTAGGCTAGTCTTGTGTGCGAACTTGTGCTTGCAGATCTCGCAGCTGAACCTCTTGACGCCCGTGTGCAGCAGCTGGTGGTTGAGGAGGTTGGCCTTCGTCTTGAAGCTCGCGTCGCACATCTGTATACGATGGGGACGGTGGCATGATCCTATCCTATCCTTATTATATCCTACATACAGTCAGGATACGAAAAGTGTCAAGCGCCTTTCCTTTTTTAGAAAACTGACGAAGGTTTACGTACCCGACTGTACCACTGTACATAGCACTTACGAAAGTATAAAGTATATCCGAAATAATATTTGAATTAATTGAAGAATTTTAGAAAATCTTCATTTCATATTTACATGTATAGGCGTGCTTGAAATATATCTCTGGCGGAAAGTGGGTACCTATAAACCTCTGCCTACCCATTCGGGGACCCTTGTGGGAAGGCGTGAGGATATATATAGTATAATTATATCCTCACACCCACTTTCCACCAGAATATATTTCAGGTGCCAACGTGACAGATGGCGAGTCCGTCGCCGTTACTCAAGCACGACTATACAAACGGCTTTGAATAATACTGTAAGGATAAATAAATAAGTGTGTGGTGTAGTGTTCGTGGTGTGGCGAGTGTCGCTGCGGACGCATCTTGCAGGCGAAGGGCCTGTACTGCGAGTCCATCGCCGTTACTCAAGCACGACAATACATCATACGCCCTTGAATAGTACTGCAGGGATATATATAAAGGAGCCGTGGTGGTCGAGTGGTTCGAGCAGTTGCCTGCGACGCAAAGGTCGCAAGTTCGAATCCCGACTGTACCAATGAGTTTTTCTGAACTTAAGTACAGTGATTAGTCACACCACGAGCTGAACGGTGAAGGAAAACATCGAGAGGAAACCCGCATACGTCTGAGAAGAAATTCAAAGGCGTATGTATAGTCGTGCTTGAGTAACGGCGATGGACTCGCCATCTGTCACGTTGGCACCTAATATACCTCTGGCGGAAAGTGGGTGTGTGGATATTATATACCTATACACCTCTGCCTATCCCTTCGGGGACCCTTGTGGGAAGGCGTGAGGATATATTATATATATATACATATAAGTGTGTGGTGTAGAGGGCGAGTGTTGCGTCGGACGCACCTTGCAGGCGAAGGGCCGGTGCTGCGAGTGCACGAGCTGGTGGCGCTGCAGCAGCTGGCGGTGCTTGAAGCGCTTGCCGCACTTGCTGCACACGTAGCGCTGGCCCGCGTGCTCCGCCTCCTTGTGGTACACCACCGACGACGGGTGGTTCAGCACCTGGACACCCACACACACACACACACATGCCTTATACGGTATGCATGAGGCATTATACTATTGTGATATTATATGATGTTGGATAATTGTTTCAATTATGTAAATAAATAAAGAAAATAAATGATTGATTATTGTATGGCAGCGAATCCTGGGTATGTCAGAGGAAGTATGAAAATAGCTTGAATGCAGTTGAGATGCGATCTCTTCGAAAAATGTGCGGCGTAACGATATTAGATCGAATCCGCAATGAAGAGATTCGCAAATCAACTGGCGTGAATGAGGGCGTGATTGTAAAGATGAAGAAAGGCATGTTACGTTGGTTTGGACATAGAAAGATATGACTGAAGAAAGATTGACGAAACAGATATACAAAGCAAAAGTGTGTGCAAGAGGAGGCAGACGAAGGCCACGTTTCAACTACCTGGATCAAATCGATCGGACTCTCAAGGACGGGAACGTTAAGAGTACTCGAAACCGACGAGCATGTATGAAGAGACTGATGAATGTGGACGAAGCGAAAGAGGTATGTAAGTCTAGAGAGAACTGGCGCTCTATACTCTCTGCCTACCCCGTTAGGGACTTGGCGTGATGATATGTAAAATAAATGACATCTTTTTTAGGAATACGATTGGTAGAGAAGAGAAGACGAGGAAGGCACAGATATAGTGCTTCTCATTACATATAGGGAGGTCAAAGCGTTTGCGCTGGACAGAACCAAATGGAAGGAATTGCACTTGCTCTTAAATGTATGATGATTAACCCCCATTACTTATGGATGTCAAATTATTCAGTTTATTTCTAGTCCGCACGTTCGGGTTGCAATGCCAAGCGTCTCATTTGCACTTTAAGTTAAAAGTGATGCTTAAAAACCTTACCCCCAAATCGATCGGACATTCATTGGTAGGCCGACCGGCGACCATGCATGATGAGACTGATGAATGGTAGTTAGCCGAGGAGTCTAGAGAGAATTAGCGCTCTATTTCATCCGCCGATCCTGTGAACTCGGCGTGATGATATTTGTGCATGGTTGTGTGTGTGTGTGTGTGTGTATGTACCTTCCCGCAGAGGTCGCAGCCGTAGCCGGGCGCGGGCCGGCGGCGGTGCGCCAGCGCATGCAGCGTGAGCGAGCGCGGGTAGGCGAAGCGCGCGCCGCACTGGCCGCACAAGTACGGCCTCTCGCCCTTGTGCGCCGCCTGACACACACACACACACACACACCTCATAACATTGCTAATACAGCTATAACATTAAGGGTCGCCTTTAAAAGTTAAAAGGTGCTGTGAATACATCCTCATGACGATACAATACCTGGGCAGGACCTCTAACATATAGAAGTCCGTAGCCAAATAACACAATTGTTGGTGTTGTGTTCCTACGCGGTGAATAAGGTTTCCAATTCAGGATTCAGGAGGATTGTTCTGAACAGTTCTGAAGCTATTTCGCTGCGATATTCTGTAAGGTATGTTCAGCTCCAGTCAGCCAAGTTCTTTAAGTACATCAAACAGTTTTGACTACAGAACGTGCTACAAACGTTCGTTATATAGCCTCTCTGTGGTGATACCTACCTACCTACAACAGGTAAGTTTATACATTTAAAACCAATGAAAAAAATGGAATCTTTTCCAATCTTACACAATGCCACGAAGTATTCTCTAGGGTAAACCCCAATGGATTTACTTCCTTTTTCTTTTCTTTAGTATTGTCTCTCGTAGCGTGAGTTCCGGGAACTTTTGCTACTTAACCGGGCAATGAGAGGAGTGACTTTCTATCAAGCTTACCTTTATATGTATCGACTTGCTCTGCTTGCTGCTAAACATCTTGTCGCACTGAGTGCACTTTAACTTCCCCTTACCACGCGTTGTCACTTCCTCCACGCTGGCGCTTTTGCCGACTGTGGTCTCGTTACTTGCTTCTGGAACAACTTTTGAAGAGTTTCTTGTTATATAAATAAATAGCTGGGACAATTCCACACAAATTGATTGAATTGAATATGACAAATTGAATAGTCCCAAATTAAGCAAAGCTTGTGTTATGGTAACTAGACAACGACATATTTACTTATATAGATGGATATATACATAGATATATACTTAGCCGTGGTGGCCGAGTGGTTCGAGCAGTTGCCTGCGACGCAAAGGTCGCAAGTTCGAATCCCGACTGTACCAATGAGTTTTTCTGAACTTAAGTACAGTGATTAGTCACACCACGAGCTTTACGGTGAAGGAAACATCGAGAGGAAACCTGCATACGTCTGAGAAGAAATTCAAAGGCGTATGTATAGTCGTGCTTGAGTAACGGCGATGGACTCGCCGTCTGTCACGTTGGCACCTAATATACCTCTGGCGGAAAGTGGGTGTGTGGGTATTACCTATACACCTCTGCCTACCCCTTCGGGGACCCTTGTGGGAAGGCGTGAGGATATATATATATATATATACATAAATACATAGGACATCCAAGACTAAGGTACAAATACTCGTGTTCATCACACAAATACTTTGCACTTCTATACGTTTCTTCACTCTTTTTATTCACGTATCGAAAACTACATCATTCCTGAATAAACTGAGCTATGTATTTTATCATATAAGTTAAATGACATTTAATGCAGGCAAAACCACGGGGCACAGAGTGTGGGTCAACCTTTAATAATAAAAAATTGGCAAATTTCATTAATTCCGTTCAGCCGTTCTGGCGTGATTGAGTAACAAATATACATATCATCACGCCGAGTCCCTAACGGGGTAGGCAGAGAGAATAGACCAGTTCTCTCTATTTTCTAAACACTAACAAACTTTCGCTATTATAATATAAATAAGATCGCGATAGTTCACCTTCAGCCTTATCACTTGTTACAGCGCAGGGTTCCTCGTCATTGGCATCCTTCGCGTCGCTTGCAACTTCCACGCGTTCGTCGGGGAAGGGCTGTGGGTTCAAGTCCGGCAGGGAGGTGGTGATCGCGCTGACTCCCTCCGACTTGCCTTCGACTGCGATCTCTGTCTTCTGCTCTTCAGTAGGAGGAACTTCAGCAGAGACTGGCGAATCCTGATATAAATATCACAAAAGTATTAGGTATGAGTTTTGAATCTTCAGTACGGTAATTAAATACACCAGTTTTATGGTGAAGTTAAGTGACGAAACATAAAAGTCATTTTTTCTCTTCATGTCAAACATGTATGTAATGTACGTAATATTCATATTACATCCAGCCAAGTAACTAACATTTTAGGGGATTGGCAGCGGCAACCGTTTACTGTGACGGTATGCTATATTATTGCCACTTTAGGTTCAAAAGCGAGAAGGCCCCAGAAAGTTGGGGGACCAGCGCCGACCCAAATATATATATATATAGATGGAGATAGATCTAATTTTGGCGTCCCCTATACCGGGGCTCAAGTTATAAGACTGGCGCCTAGGGCGGCTGTTCACCTTGGAAGCGCGGGCACTGGGTGAGATCTAAGCACAACCGGGGCCTGACCCTTAACGCTTGGAGCGGCCTTTCCTTTCACCCTATGGGGAGACCTGTGGGTACTCAGCTGTAGGCAGCCACCTACCGTGCCGTCGCCAGACAGTATGGCCTGGCCCGTGTGCGCGCGCTGCCGCTGGTGCTCGGCGAAGGCCAGCCTGTCGCCGAAGGAGGCGCGGCACGCCAGGCACTGGTACTGCACGCGGCCGTGCGCCGCCACGTGCGACATGTAGCGGCCCACGCACGAGAACTGCATGCCGCAGATGGCGCACTGCGACTGGCGCACGCGCATGCGCCCTGCACACACACACACACACACATGCCCAGCCATTTCTACGGTACACACACACCGCGTTGCATTCTACGGCTAACACATCGCAACACAAAAACCCAATGTCCCAACTATATCAAAATCCATAAAGCTTGGTACAGCGATATTACAGACAGTAAATCGTAACAGAGACACAGTGACTGTCATGTCTGGATTTGTGAAAGAATGAAAATGCATCGTTCATAATAAAAGTTATATATATATATATATATATATATATGTATGTGGTGGCCGAGTGGTTCGAGCAGTTGCCTGCGACGCAAAGGTCGCAAGTTCGAATCCCGACTGTACCAATGAGTTTTTCTAAACTTAAGTACAGTGATTAGTCACACCACAAGCTTTACGGTGAAGGAAAACATCGAGAGGAAACCTGCATACGTCTGAGAAGAAATTCAAAGGCGTATGTATAGTGGTGGTTGAGTAACGGCGATGGACTCGCCATCTGTCACGTTGGCACCTAATATACCTCTGGCGGAAAGTAGCTGTATGGGTATTACCTATACACCTCTGCCTACCCCTTCGGGGACCCTTGTGGGAAGGCGTGAGGATATATTATTATTATTATAAATAAATATTGAAGATAAAGGTCGACCATAGATTTGAATTGCTAAAAGAATTTCCCCTACAGATGTTGTAGTCAACTCACCCTTAGGCCTCCCACGACCTTTCCCCTTCACCATGACTATCAATTCCCCGGAATTTTCCATGTGACCGATCACTTCCGGTTCCTTACTCTGCTGTTTCCTAGGTGCCGGAAAAACATCAGTTTCCATAATTGTTTCACTATCTTCTGCATCTATCACACCTTCCTCTTGAAATATTCGCTCCAGTTCTTTACCCTACAACCAAATAAGATCATCACGACTCCGACTCCCTCACGGTGTAGGCAGAGAGAGTAGCACTAGAAGTCTGAATAAAGAAGTCTGATATAAACTAAGCTGTGCCCGCGACTTCGTCCGCGTGGAATTTAGCTAAATAAATATTGTTCAGTTTCTAAAATGAAAGTTGGGTTTAAAGAATCTTTATTTCTCAAAAGAATATGAAAGTTGCCTAAGTTACTCCTTTTTACATCAGCTATTTGCCAGTGAAAGTCCCGTCAAAATCGGTCCAGCCTTTTCAGATATTAGCCGGAACAAACAGACAGACAGACAAAAATTATAATAAATGTTATTTTGGTATATGTACCGTGTAAACATCCATATGCATGTAGCAAAGAGCAGTTATTTTAATATAACAAGTCTCTACACGTCCCTCTCTTTATTCCGAATGTATAAAGAGTTGCCAATGTTACACTTGTAGAGCCTTGGTCATGTCTCAAGAGTTAACATACTCGCATACTCGAGACCTTGTTTTATTTACAGGGGTTCTTGTAATCTTTACTTAGCAGGCAACTATTTAAGTCAATCTGCTAGCTTAGTGTATATGCATCCTGTATAAAACCCAAGACATTTATCAAGTTTACCTGTACAACCTCCTTGAACCTGGTCGGTGTTTTTCTCCTTCTCTTACCAGTGGGTTCCTCATCCTTGCCTTCGCTCTTCAAGGCCTGTTGCTGTTCCCTTGCGGAGGCCTCCAGGGCCAGCTCCTCAGGGCTCTTGGGCTTCTTCGGAGGCCTGCCCCTCTTGCGTTTGGGCCTCTCCAGCCCTGCCACTTGCAGGGAGATCGGGTGCTCCACTTGGTACACACCATTGCTTGTGTTTACTTTAAGCCAATGGGAATGAGCGAATAACTATGTGAGCAATCAATTTATAAGCGGAAAAGAAAGAGCCATGTTGGCTGAGTTGTTTGAACAGTCGCCTGCAAGTTCGAATCCTGTCAGTCCGAATGAGTTTTTCGGTATCTAAGCACAGTAATAGGTCACACCACAAGTTTTACCGTTAATGAAACCATCAAGAGGAAACCTGCTTAGGTTTCAGACCAAATTCATAGACATATGTATAGCTGCATTTAGTAAGCGATAGACTCGCCATCTGACTCATATATGATAAGCATGCCTCTACGATGAAGTTATAAGAAGTTTGTTAAATTTAACTATAGTTGTCTGTTCTTCAAACACATATGGGGGCTTTCTTTTTAAGTTGTTAGGCTTAGTTTGGTCCGTTCTAAAGCCTGATACACACTGAGAATGCCAAATATATTAAGTAATAATAGTATATATAAATATAATATATCTTCACGCCTTCCCACAAGGGTCCCTGAAGGGGTGGGCAGAGGTGTATAGGTAATACCTACACACCCACTTTCCGCCAGAGGTATATTAGGTGCCAACGTGACAGATGGCGAGTCCATCGCCGTTACTCCAGCACGACTATACATACGCCTTTGAATTTCTTCTCATACGTATGCAGGTTTCCTCTCGATGTTTTCCTTCCCCGTTCAGCTCGTGGTGTGACTTATCACTGTACTTAAGTTCAGAAAAAACTCATTGGTACAGTCGGGATTCGAACTTGCGACCTTTGCGTCGCAGGCAACTGCGCGAACCACTCGGCCACCACGGCTCTATTAAGTCACTAAGTGATGTAAGTGATGTTACTAATATAGATCAACACAAACCTTCATATACAATATTCTCAGTTATAACATTCTGTTCAGTGCCCGGGTTACACAGTGCCTTCTTGTACTCTTTCTCCCTCTGGTGGAGTTGTCTGATTGTTTTCTAGAAAAAGAAGAATTATTTTCTATTAAACACATTATCATTTTCTTTAAGGATGAATACAACATTACAAGTAATGCAGGTTTCCTAATGTATTACTTCGCTCAGCTCATAGTGTGACTGAAAGAATATTTTAAGATTAGAGAAAAGTAATTAGATATGATGAGAAAGCTGTGGTGGCCGAGTGGTTCGAGCAGTTGCCTGCGACGCAAAGGTCGCAAGTTCGAATCCCGACTGTACCAATGAGTTTTTCTGAACTTACAGTGAATACAGTGATTATTCACACCACGAGCTTTACGGTGAAGGAAAACATCGAGAGGAAACCTGCATACGTCTGAGAAGAAATTCAAAGGCGTATGTATAGCCGTGCCTGAGTAACGGCGATGGACTCGCCATCTGTCACGTTGGCACCTAATATACCTCTGGCGGAAAGTGGGTGTGTGGGTATTACCTATACACCTCTGCCTACCCCTTCGGGGACCCTTGTGGGAAGGCGCGAGGATATATTATTATTATTATAATTAGATATGTGCAACAAAGATTGAAATATACAGTATTAACATGGCCTACAGTTGGCCATTATGTCTCCATGAATTCAAATTTGTCATTAATAAAGCATATTATAATATGGTCGAGAATACCTTTGGTAATGTATACTATAGATATGTATATCATCCCAGTCCTTCATAGGGTAGGCAGAGTAGTGTGCCTAAGTGTAGTGCCTTCTAGACTTACTGCCCGCTTACACATCATACACATTCATTAGTCTCTTCATACATACTTGCAAGTTTTGAGTACTATTATGGTACATAGAGGTTACAGAGAGGCCTTTGAACAGAGAAAATGGAAGGACAATCAGCAGATACACCAACATTACTCTTAAAATTCAAGAAGGAAAAATGTTATAATTTTGTTTAAGTCTTGAGATCTTAGTGCTCTACTCGCTCTGCCTACCCCCATGGGGAATTGGCATGATTTTATGTATGTATAAAGTTGCCTGGAAAAAGCTACCTGTACACGAGTCTTTTAATTCAGTTTATCTTAAGAAATAGCTTCATCTCAATCTACTGTAGCTTGAAGCAATAAAAATGCATAGTTGGTTGATATAATATTGAAGACGAGTGATATTCATACTTGAGTTATGGCAATGGATTCGCCTTCGAGAATATGTTTGGGTAAGATGTAGCATTTATTGCCTGTTGAAAGTTTGACAAAATAAAAACACCTCAGGAGAAGGCTGAATATGCTGATGGAATATGTCATCAGAATCACAATTAATGGGTAATGATAGTTTTAAAATAACTTGACTCTTCTTTAGAACTAAGTATGCAAGTGTTTTCTACTAACCTGTCCATTTATAATCAAATTTAAGAATTCCACAGTGGCCTCCAACTGTATTGTGCAACCAGGACATATGGTTCGTGGCAAAAGGCCGTCGTCCGAAACCTAGAATTGTTTTTCAACCAATTAGTAAGACTTGAATAACGGCGATGGACTCGCCATCTGTCACGTTGGCACCTAATATACCTCTGGCGGAAAGTTGGTGTGTGGGTATTACCTATACACCTCTGCCTACCCCTGCGGGGACCTTTGTGGGAAGGCGTGAGGATAGTAAGACACATTGAAAACTTGAATCTTCTTTTCAAAGTCAAGTTTAATGTTTATGTTTACAAAGTTGGACAACAATTTGTAACACCTTGACTCAAATGCGACTTAACTCGATATAAAGGTGGAGATCATTATTAAGGTTGTATTCATACAATTTGAAAAATATACAAATACTAAAATCAGCTGTTTCTTGTCAAATTCTGGCGCGAGAAGGATCAACAACTAGTGAAACCAAAATTTACATTCTTGCTGATAAAACCTGAAGCACATTAATTTGACAGAAGATTCACATAAAACCAATATAGAAATAAAGCAAAGATTTTCCGTATCTTCTGAATGTCATTTAGCTTCTATTGAGTTTATTAAGATGCGAAAATGTTAATGTTTTATATAAAAGTCGGCCATCTTAAACTTATAGTAGTCAATACAATCACAATATTACAAAATGATCGTACCCTTATTGGCAAATATGAGTTTATTATGTCACTCAAGGTTTGGCTATTTTCTTCACATGAATATAAAAGAGTTCCATTATCATTTTCCTCTCCACATAATCGACAAACCGTAGAATTATACAAATACACTTCCATCTTTTTTCTCGGCCAGAGGCCCACCAGTACGCCATCTATATCCGGAATCGTGTTGATCAGTTTTCATTGCTCTTTCCTTAGTAGGTACGTTTCGTTTTCTTAAATGTGTTATATTCAACACTAAAAAGCTTAATTAATGTTGAATGAATATTTCTAATAACCACTATTGGGTTATTAATTGCTACAAAGCTAACAAAATGTTTTAATGTGTATAATTTTGGGAAATTATCATTAAATATTATCATCGTTATATAATCACGTCGAGTCCCTAACGGGGTAGGCAGAGAGAATAGAGCACCGGTTCTCTCTAGACGTCCAACCCCTTGCGCTTCGTCTACATTCACCAGTCTCAAAGATGTACAATATATTCTGTGAAAATCTTTATACATGCTCGCCGGTTTCAAGTACTCTTAACGTTCCCGTCCTTGAGTGTCCGTTCGATTTCATCGAGTCTGGTCTTCCTCTGCCTCTTCTTGCAAACACTTTTGCTTTGAATATCTGATGTAAATTATTGTTCACTCATCCTTTTTAAATGTCCAAACCAACGTAACATGCCTTTCTTCATCTTTGCAATAAAACCCCAGTTCATGCCAGACCCTTGATTTTGTTAAAATGTTATACCCCTGTTTTTTTAACACAACTAAGGAGGCACGTTAACTCACCCGGGTTTCAAGAGTTTATTTACATGCATTGCGTTGACTTTGACTTTGAGAGCAAATTTTTTAAACGGGCGTTCTTAAATAGTTTTATGTGTTTCACACTATAACAATATTTACTGTGAATCAAAATATTTGCAGCTTTATTTTTTATTTTTTAATACACAATTGATAATTATGTTTCTTGCATCATAATAATCTACAAGTCCAGGGAAACTATTGAAACATCACTATTTCTCAAACGTGGCAACACTAACTATTTCCTTTTTTTTCTTCGTAAAGCCCTTTCCGGTTCAGTTCTTGGGGCTAGAAGCCGTAGTTTCGGTTTTTATTAATTTTAATCGCCCCTAATCCATCAAAATGAGGATCTATAAAGATATTATTACTGGTAAATTAGTTTGTCATGTCTCTATACCAAAAATTGTGTGAATATTTCTTATAATAGATGTATCTTTGATATCTGTGATTTTGACATTTGTATCGAGAAGTGGTGACTTCGGCGAAAGTAAAAAAATTGCTGCCACATCGACATCCAGATGGCCATGGCTTCTGAAGAACCTAGCTTAAGTATTAACACCATGGCTCGTTGCTTTCAGGTGATGAGATGTTCTCGGACACTTACAGAATGAAACTGGTTGACGAAGTAATTTATGAAGTAACCGGTAAATTGGTGTCGAGAGGACAGGGCGATATTAAAATCGAAGGTTTCAACCCTTCAGCTGAAGAAGCAGACGAAGGCACAGACGACGCGGTGGAGAGCGGTGTAGACATAGTTTTAAACCATAGGCTAGTGGAGACATACGCCTTTGGTGACAAGAAATCCTACACATTATACCTCAAAGACTACATGAAAAAGTGAGTGAAACAGTGCTATTTTTTTCCGACGTTGAATGTTCTCTTCAACACTGACATGGTAATTTTGTGTCTAGGATTATTGTACGTGGCTTACTCAGTGCTGATATTACCCATATTTACAGCTATTTGAGGCTTAATCTCACGATGGTGTTATTATGTGGCTTATGTACAGTTCATGCCAGCATAAGTAGGTCATAGGAGTATGGATTTGATGAGTCATTAGTGTGGATTGATTTAAATTAATGACATGTCAGCACCAATGAGAGTGATCATGGCCTACCCCAGTGTTCACTGTCTAAAGTCAGATGGCTATGGTTCCGGGCCATAAAGTTATTGTACCCAAGGATAATGTCAATATAAAAAAGTATAATTTTCTTTTTAACTAACATATTGTATGGTTGGAACACTGATTTACACCAATTAGGTAGTAAGGTATCATTTTAATATTGAAGTAGGTTGTTTGAGTAGGAGTATGGTCCACAGTTACTGCATAAGTGTTAGCTCTGCTTATCTATGTTTTGGTGACTGACATTGTCACTTATCTATCAAGGTGAAGATCAAAGATTTTTGCCCCTTGCTTGGTTTACATCCACTTCAAAGTAGTGCATGGGCAAGTAGGAAATATTGAAATATTTACCACAGGGTCAGGGCACTCCATCTAGTCATAATTTTATCAGACTTCAGTTCTTCTGTTATGTACAATAGATGTTTGAGAATTGGCAATGAACTGCCATCTGTCATGTTGGCACCTAAATTCAATGTTTAGTGAGAAGAGTGCTTTAACACCCCTGCCTAGCCCTTCACCCGGGACCCTAGAGGGAAGGCATCAAGGAAGTAAACAATTCTAGCATTAATACTAGACACTTAAGAGATACGAGCCGTGGTGGCCGAGTGGTTCGAGCAGTTGCCTGCAACACAACGATCGCAAGTTTGAATCCCGACTGTAACACTTGAGTTTTTCAGAACTTAAGTACAGTGATTAGTCACACCACGAGCTTTACGGCGAAGGAAAACATAGAGAGGAAACCTCTGAGAGAGGAAAAGTCTGAGAAGAAATTTGAAGGCGTATGTGTAGTTGTGTTTGAGTAACGGCAATGGACTCACCATCTGTCATGTTAGCACCTAATATACCTCTGGCGGAAAGTGGGGGTGTGGGTATTATCTATACACCTCTGCCTACCCCTTCAGGGACCCTTGTGGGAAGGCGCGAGGATATCATATTACTATTATATTATTATTTACTTAAGAGATCATTGCACACTGAGCTAAGAATAATTTTATATAATTTCAGCTTTTGCAATCCACATTGATAAAAGTAACTAATTGACAGCATACCTGCATGATATTAAATTTAATTGGTAGTTTTTATTCTGGAATTCAAAAGAAATCCTTTGTGTCATTGCAGCCAGTAGTCTTATCTTTGAGCCAAAATTCATCCAGTTTTGGTGTGAAGAAGGAACTAACTTTCACATTAATAATATTAGTAAGATCTCTATTATTGAGAGAACATTTTTTAGACATGCTTCTATTGTGATACATACAGGGTACCATAGATATTCTATATATTTCATGAATTCATGCATAATCTTAATATATATAAATTACGTGTCACGTTGTTTGTCCACGATGGACTCCTAAACTACTTAACTGCACACCATGTGCAGTTTGATCCAACTTAAAAGATAGGTTAACTTACATCGCAATTGGACCCAATAGGTAGTGCTGCAATTGTGTTTCAGGAAGTTTAAGTTTTTCACCCTGGTGAAGCTGGGCGGAATAGCTGGTTGTTTATATATTATACAAAAGTCTATCACAAGGTGCAAAGAATGTAGTATATCCTCAGATCTCTTGCTTTTGTTCAATGCTACAATACATATTTAAAATAGAAATGTATTGCACATTCACTTTGTTCCTAGTAAAGCTTTTAATAGTCTAAAAGAAATGAAAAAAATCCTTGAATTATCGATGTAATGTATTACATGAAAAATAATATTATAAAAGATTAGAAAGACTAAAAGATTATCTATGATAATCCTACTTAGATAATTTATTTTAATGAAGCTTAACATCACAGTGCTAGTCTATAAAGGATAGCACTTGTGTTTTATTTTAAAATGTAAGCAATGAAACAAACCTAGTCTATTGTAATCCATTTGACTGTCAATTAAATATTTCAATTACATATGCCATCTGTCACATTGACACCTAAAATATATATCTGGTGGAAAATGGGTGTGTGGGTACTACCTATACTCCTCTGCCTCCTTCAGGGATCCTTGTGGGAAGGCGTGAGGATATATATATATATAGATATTTTGTTGAATTATGACTATAACTGCTACTTATTAGTCCAATGTGCCTGTTTGGAGCCTACTACTATGCTATGTACTTGCAAAAAGTTGGTGTTTGTTAACTTAAGACTCGCTGAATGATTTAGAAGGGTAGGCAGAGGTGTATAGGTAATATCCATACACCCACTTTCCACCAGAGATATATTTTAGCTTTTTACCGACTCATTTATATGGGTTTGTATATATACAAAAAGAAAAATAAGGTTTTAATTTCATAGACCATGTTGTGTTGAAGAGATTCTGCGTTATAGTGTTGCGCATCATCTAATACCAAGGGTTGATCATCAGTGACCTCTCATGGAGCTTTTGATGCAAGAGAAAATATCTTTTGTGAAAAAACATCCATTCCCATGGTGGTTGTTCATGAAAGGGAGATGACAAACTTTATTCCCAAGTGGTTTTTCAAAGTAGAGCATTTTTATGTATCTTACCCTCATGAGGGTACTCAATAAATGCCAATACTAGATATAAAATAAAATCTTTCTGTATCTGTCTGTTTGTATCCATTAAGCTAAAAAAACCAACTGAGCTGATTTTCATGCAGTTTCAATGCAATAGAAGAGAGTGGAGCAGTTTCATATGTATTGAATGCAGGTTAAGCAGTGTTAGTGCTGCTACTGTAAAAGTATAAAAGGGGATGTTGGTCTATGCACCTCTGTCTATCCTATTATTATGAAGGTGTAGAGATGTATAATTTATGTTGTATGGCAAGTCATTTATTCTTTCTCAGGCACAATTAATAAAATATGGCGTCCTCAATTATTTCCATATTTCCAACCAATCTTCCTTCAATAGGCAATTTAATAATTATTTAATTTCTTGTCCAAAGATTTTTTTTTTTTTTTTTTTTTTTTTTTTTATACCACTTGGGTGGCAAACAAGCATGCGGTCCGCCTGATGGTAAGCGGTTACCGCCGCCTATGGACGCTTGCAACACCAGGGTATCACTCGCGCGTTGCCGACCCTGCAGGAATCTTTTCACACCCTTCTTGAAGAACTCCATGCTGTACTCTCCAGGGAAAACCTCAAAGGGGAGCTCATTCCACAGCCTGAGCGTTCGCGGAAGAAAACTCCTTTGGAAGCGCACAGTGCGAGACCTTTGTGGTTCCAAGGTATGGGGATGAATTCCCCGTCGATGGCGAGAGGTGCGGTGGTGGAAGATGGTTTCTTCATGCTTTTTACTGAAAAATAATATCGAATTTTATTGCTTCCAGATTAGTAGCAAAATTGGAAGAGAAGGCACCTGACCAGGTCGACATTTTCAAGACCAACATGAACAAAGTGATGAAGGATATCCTCGGCAGGTTTAAGGAGCTCCAATTCTTCACTGGGGAGTCTATGGACTGTGATGGCATGGTAGCCATGATGGAGTACAGAGATATTGACGGCACGCAGATTCCCATCATGATGTTCTTCAAACACGGCCTTGAAGAGGAGAAGTTCTAAGTTCACATCCTATTAACAACCTCGGTGAGACAAGACACAGTAGTAGTGGATTGCCACCAACATTGTGCCATGTCTCATCGTCGTGAGCTACGCGTGCAGCAAAAGTGATTACTCATCAATTCCACTACAGATCTACGCCTAAACAGTTTGCGTATTTTTTTTAATTTATTTACTGAATCATGTCTGCATCGGTTGGAACCGGCTACTCCCATCACAAGGCTGAACAATTTTATAATATTAACAAAGGTTGCATACTATAAATAAATTAATGAACAATTCATATTTGTGGTGATTTTATTTTGTGATCTTTATTTCAATAGTCCAGTTATAAATCTTTTGTAAGTTATGTATCTGGGCTTGATTGGCACTTAGTTCTAGAATTTCAATGAACAACTATGGACGGAAATTTTAATTATTATATTACTTTAATAATAAAGGTGCTAAGGTGCCAAAACCGCAAAACAAAAAATATAAATTGAAAAATTTTGGTGTTGCAAGTTATTATTTCTGATAATAATGATGAGCAGTAATCAGAAGTACAATTAATTGAAATGGTAGCCAAAATTAAGATTCTGCTTGATATTGATAAGTATTCAGAAGGATTATAAATAAAAACAGCATTAATAGCCTCTAATGTAAAATGTTGGCAACCTCAGAATAAATTTCAAAAATACCTACTACCACTACTAAAATTATATCTGGCGGAAAATGCGTGTGGGTAGTGCCTATATACCCTGCCTTTCCCTTCGGAGACCCATGTAGAAAGCATGAGTGATATAAATCTGAAATTATTTATCTTTTAATAAAATTGTTGTTATCCGCCATGTTTCAATGTTAAAATACTGAATAGTCATCAAAAAGTCTTTACTTACCACAAAAATATCTAAACATACACCGTGAAATGTAGACGACATATGAGGACATGGGACGTGCTAAGGAAAGAATTTGAAAACTTCCAAAGAATAAAATGTATGCCTCAAATGTAACTAACTAACCTCTGATGAAATATATCATGTCTCATGCTCCCCTAGTACTTTCTCGACAAGTAGTAGACGGAATATGTATATCACATTCATGCTCCCCTAGTACCTTCTCGACAGGTAGAAAATGTTGAGGTTTATGCTATGCTCCACTAACTCCCTCTGATGGAATAAATATATTGTCAGAAAAGTACCCCCTGTTCATACCCCCCTGGTAGTTTTCTGGCAAGTAGTAGACAGAATATATCATGCTCATGGTCCACTAACTCCCTCTGATGGAATAAATATATTGTCAGAAAAGTACCTCCTGCTCATACTCCCCTGGTAGTTTTCTGACAAGTAGTAGACAGAATATATCATGCTCATGGTCCACTAACTCCCTCTGATGATAATAAATATATTGTCAGAAAAGTACCTCCTGCTCATACTCCCCTGGTAGTTTTCTGACAAGTAGTAACTAAACTACCTCTGATGGAATATATCATGTCATGCTCCCCTGGTACTTTTCTGACAAGTAGAAATGTTTTTAGGTGGGAATGAGCAAAAGAATGAGCCTTCCATTACTGTCACGATCGATATCGTCCGACCATCGGCAACCACACCCGTCTATGCTGCCTTAGTCCACCGCCGGTCATTCTGTGTACCCAAATATTTAGTAGGCATTTAGTATAAATAAAACACGGAGTAAATTTGAGGTATGTTATATTTATCGAGTTTGTATGTAGATAATAACTACAATAAAGTACTGAGCTGACTGATGATTCTATTACAATGTCATGAATAACTCTAATCACAATTTTCTCAATATGTATTCATTGTTTTGTATACTTTTTAGGCATTTTCTAGGCACTAACACATGCCATAAATTGCTTAGTCTTTAATTTCTCCATATTTACAATAAACGAAACAACACCAAAACGTGTGGATAGTGCGACGATAATATGAATAAAAAACAAACTATATCTGTGTGATTATCTCCAGCTTCCTTCAGGTACTTCAAAAACAATTCAATGGTTAACGCCATCTATCGTGTAATAACGTCAACATCTGATGGGAACCATACGTCGCATAATTAGTAGGTACTCTTCAGATATCATTAAATGAAGTTAATAACGGTATGCTTCGGAAATTTATTAAGATTGCAATAGCGGTATTCATTAACAAACAGTTTATTAACAATTTCATTGGTTACCGCACGTAGCTACGGTGATTAATTGCCAAATAATCAAATTTATTTGTTTAAGACTTAGCTCACCTTATGTGAAGGTGTACAAGCAATTAACCAATTGATGTAAATCAATATTATTGAATTAGATTATAACTAAATAATAACTGTTACGTCAACCCAATTGCTCTAGCAACACACAAATATAGTACCTGAAGGTAATGAAATGCACATATTTGACATTTATCATATTCTGTGGCAAACAATTTGTCTCAGGGTTGCCATCTGCCGAATTAAAGCAGTAGGAAAATCCATTCATCATCTATAAAGATATAATTAAGTAATGACAACTTTGTGCAGCCCTGTCTCTCTTCCCTAAGACATATTATTTGTAAAATTTTCAAATGCGTGTGACGTTGTCGTTACATTAAACTTTAATATTATAATGAATACTTGCGTTGAGCATTACAATAGAAGAAGTGTTGATATGAAACCGTGCTCGCACCTACAGGGAACTCTAGCGTTAATGTACAACAAGAGTGATAAGAAAGAAAATTCTATTTAGTTTAACTAAGAGAACAGAGATGACACTGGGCTACGTCACGAATGGTTTTAGTAGTACTGATATGAGTAAGGTTTCCAGTAATCTGCTCCTTGGGGAGGGGGGAATGAGTCCCATTATGCTGCCAACACAGTATAACTGGGAAACACAGAGTGGCAACGCGCAAGTGTAGTACTAAAGTTTATATTAGATTGTCTGGAAATTTATTCGATACATTTATAGAGCTAATAGATTACAGATTGCTGTACAATTATTGGTGATTCAAGTTTGATCTCCTTATTAGCACAGGAAATTTAATGAAAATGAGATATGGCAATGCCAGCAATTCATAAGAAAAAAGATTAGAACGAGTAAGAAGTAGGTACGTTGGAAAGAAGGTCCTTCATTAAATGTCCAAAATATTTAACAATGTTTATGTGAAATTGAAGGTGAAATTTCCTTTAATTAAAAGTGAAACCATTTCTCAAAATGTATCCAGGTTTGTGCTATGACGTAGCCTAGTGTGACTTTAACATACATCCCTTTCTTAGTATAAATATAGGTAGCAAACAATGTGTGGATACAATAAGTACCAGGGATACAGAAATTATTTTATGATAATTTTAGAAGAACAAGAACGTATTAAATTTATAAATATCTCAATATAGTATATAAATATATTTACATTCATTAATCGCTAATATTTATTTATCATATTGGTGTCTTATTTAAACGCACACTTACATTATTCGTTTATAAATAAAAAGTTTAGACATTAAAAAGACTTCATATGGAATGATTTTTTGTACAAAATCA